>CAJNIZ010047711.1:0-13467 GCA_905231905.1 Symbiodinium pilosum | reverse complement strand
ACATACTCCCAGATCCTGAATAAGCATCACAACTTGACATCAAACAGGGTCCCCATGCATAAGAGGGTCCAACATTAGTAGTCCCACATACAATAACCCGCTTTTAGGGAGTTTGGACTGTAGCTCACCTGGCCATTTGGAGGGTGCTAGCTTATGTAGCAGCAGCTTTGACTCCAATGTCCTTGAGATGCCCCGAACAGAAAAGTTCATGGGCACTTACTACCCCCACCCATCAATAGTCTGAAATAGGGGTCATGTTAAGGGCTCTATATAGTTATATACGTATTATCCAACTGCTAATGATTGGGGGCAGTACCCAACTTCTGCATGGGATTATTCAGTGCGGGTCGGAACTAATATGGCTTTCATGCTTATGACCCTACGTCTGAACTCGTGCAAACCGGAGCACTGGGAACCCAACTGCGCTCCAACAGAGTACCCCCCGCCCCCCCCAAAATAGTCGGATTTTTAACTACTTAGAATTTCCAGTTCCGGGCAATCCTGAACTCCAAGCCCTACATTTTGCGACGCTTGTGGCCTGGCAGAGGCTTTACCATGTGGCAAGGCCTTGTTCCCAGAACCAGGGCGCAGATTTGCGAGTGGATGAAAATCATCGGAGGCAGCTTGCAAGGCCCAGTTGGGATGGGAAACTCCAAGAGTCCGCTTGGGTAGGTCCTTGCCTTAGCTGCACACTTCGATGAGTTCAGGGTTAGGCTTGGGTGGTTCAGCGTGCTGCCCCCACCTCACCGACAGTCTCTGAAAAGTATTCAAAGCGCTTAAAACTGGGTTCCGGCTGGGCCCAATGGACTGCCAGAACTGAGACGACCATGCACAGAGCCATTAAAACCTAAAACCTGTATCTTCCAAAAAAACCCTTCAAGCAACCTAAGGGCAGTCCTACTTTCATAGGCGAGATTGCACAAGAAGGACACCTTGAAACAGGAGTACATACAGGGTTTAGGGTGACATGACTTCATAAAGATACTCAAAGGTTCTTATAGCGTCTGTTTTATGTAGGGGCTCCTCGGAATCTACCTCACCCCCTCAACTTGCGACTCGAAACCCTAAATTCACAACCAAACAACCCTAAAGCCTCAAGCTTCCACGTTTCTATAACCTCCTCTACTCAACCTTAGGGAAACCCCATATGTCATACCTCAGGGCAACATCCAAGAGACCCACACTTGCTTTGCCACGGGCGGCGCGCCCGCAATCTTTGGGAAGACCTACTCCATTCCCACCCAAGATAAGGGATTACAAAGTCTGTGCCCCCCCCCCCCCCGGGCGTGTAAGGAGCTAATATGGTGTATATAGGGCTTAACGAGGCCTCATAGGTTTCGGCTTTATTCATTCATAATTCATATCGTTCTTATTATCCAACCATTACTGGGCGAACAATAATACTCAAGATCTACCGGGTTTGGGAGCTGTGGAGGTTGGGGAAGAGAAATACTTTCAACAGGCCCGGCGCCGAATGGGTTGAAGTACGATGAAATCACGAATCCTGCCTGGAAATAATCCCCTCCCCTAATATCAGCTTGTACCCTTGTGATGAACTGCGGCGTATTGGATGTTGGGGGTTCTTAGGGGAACGTGGTAAGTGCGCAACAAGCAGGCAGGGTTTTAGCCGTGAAGTAGGGGCAGGGTTTGGCAGACATATGATATGCATGTGGGGGCCGGGGTTCAGGAACTCAGTGATTCAGCGCAGTAGTCCTGATGGTTGGCCCGGGAATTTCTGCACCCAAATATTTGACCCTCCCAGATTGTACGTAGTTGTTTCAGGGGTCAGAAGTCCTGAGGAGCACTTTAAAAACGGCAAGACTGTTTCTCAAAAGAGCCAGATCAAGCCAGCTTAATGATGAAAAAAGGGGAGTTCTGAGGTCAGAAGGGGGTTGTAATTAATAAGGAATCGTATCATATAAAGCAACCCAAAAGAAATCTAATTGTAATCAGGAATCTAATTGTAATCAGGAATCTCCTTGTTTCCTGGATCTTTCTTGTATTGTAAGGTTTTGAGCGAATCCAAAACTAGCCCGTTAATTGACTTTTGACCGATTGAACAGAACTGTCACAAATCCAAGTAATGAGTTAGACTTAGTTAGGCATTTCCTCTTTCCTCATTGACTACTTGAATAGGTTATATCAGCTGCATAAGGTTTTCACAGGGTTTGCAAAGAAGCCGTATCCAATAGGAACCGCCCTGACATTAAACAAAGTCAGGCCGCAACTTGTCCAATTTTACGGCGCGGGCACGTCCCTAGAGCGGTTTAGAGTTTAGGGCTTAGGTCAACCCTAAACCCTTATTCAAGAGAAACCCTTATCAGAACCTCTTTTAAAACCCAAGGTTTAAACTCCGAGATGCCACAGGGAGGTCCAAACACGCTAAACACAAAATCCTCTATTCTGGCCATGTAGCTATCAGCCCCTACACGTAATTAGATCTCCCAAGCAGAAGTCCGGGCAGCGGCCTTAACAACAGAGTGCTACTTAATCATCAAATTAGACCATCAAGTGGGAATGGCTATCTGGAGCTATCGTGTAGAAGCTCAAATCCTTACCTAGTCAAATGGTAGGATGTTAATTTATGACCCCACAGATTGGCCGCCAAATGTATACACTCACCAATATGCCGAAGTAACCCTATATATATAATCACGAGGAACAAAAATACTTAAAGCAATACCTCACATGACTGGGGCGACACACCACCTTATCCCTAAAGTTCCGAAGGACAAAGCTATCACATACTCCCATTTACTCCCACTTCTTAGAACCAAAAACCATTACTACTATAATGATGACCCCAAGGTGTATGATTCTTCAATACTGGACCCGTAGGTGGGTACTGCCCCCACCCTATCACAGTCTATATTGCGGGTCATGTTAATGGCTATACATAACTACGTTACAACTATATATTCCAACTGTTACGGAGTGGGGGTAGTACCCAACCCTAAACCCTACACCCTAAACCCTGAACCCTAAACCCTACACCCTAAACCCTGAACCCTAAATCCTAAACCCTACACCCTAAACCTAAACCCTAAACCCTCACAGCAAGCAAGGCCAGCGGCCTTTGCAACGGATCCCTCCGGCATGAGGCGGAAGTCCGCGTTGGTCAGCACCTCCTGAAGTAAGAAGCTTCTGGGCTGTAAGCCCAACTACCTGCAGTTTAGGATTTAGAGTTTAGGGTTGGGGGTTCAGGGTTGGGGTTTGGGTCTAGGGCTTAGGGTCCAGGTTCAGGGGTTGCCTGTAACCCCAATCGCCTGCAGTTTCGGGTTCAGGGTTTAGGGGTTACCTGTAACCCCAATTACCTACCGTTTGGGGTGTTTTTTTCACCGGCCCTTTTTCCTTCGCAGGAATGCTGTATACAGCAAGGCCACAGTTTTTAGTTCAGGGCTTGCGGTTTACCTACAAACCCGACGACCTACAGGTTATGCCGCAAGGGGAAAATACTTCTAAGCTGTGGGTAATTGGGGCCACAGTTAGAGTGTAAGGAACGTGCCGCGCTTAAGTAAAATGAACAAAATGCTACATGACAGACAGGACGTATTTGCACAAGGAATCTCAGGATGGCAAGCACGGAACATGTCATTCAGGAGGTGGCCACACAAAAAAAGGGGCTCATTCATCAGAATGGGATCGCATTGCACTTGCTACGATCTTGATTCGATTAGAAGAGTCCTGTTTTCACCGCCTACTCCTCCCTCCTTGTATTCTTTCTACCGCCAGTATTGTTGACACTACTTCTAAGGCAAAACTAAGTCAGGTCCGTAGAGGGTTCCAGGCCCACGTTAAATTCTTAGCAAAGGCCTTTTTTCGGCTGCGTGGCCACGGTTCCTACCTTTTGGAGCCCCTAGAGGACTATAATATTCTGGGATCTATATTGAGGAAAACTTGCCGATCCCGATCCTCTGTTGAAACTCCTACATAGCACTCGCTTCCATCTCCTTTTCCGTTTGCTTTTACATTTGACTTTCGATTACTGAAGAATCACCACTTCCCCATAATTCAAACTGTCATCAATCAACTGCAAGCTTAGACATTGACATAAACGATTTTTGCCACTTGCATGGCCAGCACAACAGCAAGTAAACACTTTAGGATGTAGGGTTAGCTCCCTAAAGCCTTTGGACTTTATGCCCAAGCCTGAAACCCTATGCGTCCTCGTGGGAGGTTGAGGGTTCAGCCCCCTCCTGCTCCTGCTCGCTGAAAAGCATGCAGACCTGTCAAGCAGCTTCCTACAGCTTCCTCTCCTCCTTGTTTAGAAAGCCGGAACTGCGGCACCCTAGATCCTAAGCCCCAAGCCCCATACAACCCTACTACCCCAGTGAAGCGATCCATGATACTTTTAAGCTCGACCCCAGCAAATGTTGGACCGTTCCCAGTGCAAACCATCATTTGGGGTCACGTTGGGTGAGGCTCTTATAGCCTGAAGACTACATGCAAATTTGATTCTTCATTGAAGTACCCGTTTTTTGTAACAGGCTTGGACTGGGCGTTCTGTCATTAAAGTACCCTAAACCCTACCAACTTAAACCTCTACCCTAGATGATTCTTAGCACTGAGTTCCATTGGATTCTCCAGTATAGTACCCTAAACCCTGCACCCCCAACCCTAAACCCTAAGTCCTAAATCCTATACCCTAAACCCTGGGTGACCTTCTAGGTCCCTACATGTCCTCCAGTCTAAACTCCTAGTATCCCCCTGAATAACCCCTATACTACTCACCTATATAATCCTTTATATAACCCCCCCATTAAGGAGTTTAGACTGTAAACCCTAAACCCCTAAACCCCTAAACCCCTAAACCCTCAACCCTAAACCCCTAAACCCTAAACCCTGAACCCATGGCTCACATGAAACCACCTGGATCGGCTCCCAGGCTCGCAGTTGGACGGGAGTGGCGTCGGGGAGGGTGGCTGGCACCTCTCAGAGCAACAGGGTTTAGGGTTTTCGGGTTTTAGGGGTTTAGGGTTTAGGGTTTTCGGGGTTTAGGGTTTTCGGGTTTTAGGGGTTTAGGGTTTAGGGGTTTAGGGTTCAGGGTTTAGCTACTGTGGCTTTTTCCTTTTTATGGGGCCTTACACTCCCCCAAACTAACATGGAAACCCATATAGCCCCATTTTAGAGGGACTGTAGTCTTTATAGGTCCCCTTTTGGTTTCCATGATTTCCAGGAGTGTAGCTACCATTCTGGGTTCGGGGTTTAGAGCTCAGGGCTGAAAGCTTAGGGTTTCAGCATCTGCGCTGCAGGCACTGGATGGGGTTTAGGGGCTTGGGGTTGATTAAGGACCAACTGCTCAGGGTTCACGATGGGCTTCAGCGAGCGGACAAGCAGATGGAAAAGTAAACGGAACATGACATGCAAGCTGGGCGCTTCTAGGGCCTCACCTATAGTCACCTCCCCTTAATATGAAACCCCCCAACCCCCCATTCAACATTCGCAATATACTATAATATACCACAATGACGAATACTTAGTATTTTTTGGGGGGGCCAATATTAGGGAGAGGGGATTACGTGGGTTTGGGGTTGACTTCCTAGTTGCTGGGAGGGGATGGAGAAGACCATGGAGATTGCTATAGGGTTTCGGGTTCAGGGTGGTTAGTAGGCAATCAAAACAATGAAGAGACAATGGCAACTTCCACATGATTGGAATTTAAAGGTGGCTACTGGCTACTAGAACATCAGCTTCAGCTGGACTTTACCAGACCCTGAAAACAGTAACGCATTAGATCCTAAACCCAAAGCCCTACACCGCTTGGGTACCGCAGAGCCTAAACCCTAAACCCGGTCGGAGGCTGGGTTGTGTGGTTTAGGGTTTCAACCGTCCAGGGTTTTGAGGGCTATTGTTTGAGGAGTTTTTGGTTTAGGGTCATCAATGCCTGTTGGGAGCCTGCGTACCCATAAACCTTCAAGCAGGATTTGGGCCTCCAAATTGGGGATTGTGGATGGGATCTGTTGTGGTTTTGGGCTCAGGGGCTCAGAGTTCAGGGACCATGCAAGGCCCTGAGTCCTGGTCTCCACAGTGACCTGCATCGAAGGGAACTTCATGCTAAGGAAATGTTGGAGCTCAAAACTTATCCAGAAGCCTGGGAATACTAATTAGTTGTTTAAGAACACCTAGTAACTCACATAAGCACGTACCGTGGGATTTGCGGAGTGGGTCCTGCTGTATTAATCGCCCTACAAGCATCCTTGCGAAAATTCGCTAGGAGCCGTTCCCCCATATCCCCTTGAGGGACAAAATGGAGGGTTTGAAACGTCAAGGTTAAAGCCCATCTACTGGTGCTTCATCCCCTCCCCTAATATTCGAATATTGAAGCCCCTCACCCTTCTAATATTCTATGGCCATATACTATGATATACAGGGAAATACTCTATGCCAGGAGGTGGGGATTTCAATATTCGGGGGAGCTGACTACTAAGGAATGAAGGAATAGGATACTCGACCCGCATGCAAGCGTTTATTTCGACGAATATCCGTCATCTCCTTAAACCTATCATACAAACAATATTGCTGATAGCTCCTTGGGCTAATACTGAAATTCCAGGCAATTCCTATGCGGATAGGAATTAGGAAGTATAGGGATCTGTTCTGCCCTTTCCTACTAAGCACCAGGAAGCTTAGGTTAAAGGCTTAGGTTTAAGTGCTTGGAGTTTGGAATGTAAAACCTTGTGGGCGTTTTCTCTAAATCCTAAAACGCATCAGGGCAAAGAATCCGGTATGTAGGGGCTTAGGATAGGCTGAAGGGCAAAAATCATTCTCTTGGGAAATGCCGCGGTGCAATCATAACTGTCTTGTTTCTAGCCCTTCCATGATTCAGCCTCTCCCCTGTAAACACCAAACCCCGCCCAGCTCATAATACATGCTCCCCTGTTGTAGGATGGTGCTCGTCATGTCGCAATGTGATGGCCTGGAGGTAAAGCCACCGCCGGATATGTGCAAAGTCCGCGGTGTCCAGGTAGGTGATCCTGCTGACTCTTTCTTGGTTTAGGGTTTAGGGTTGGCAGGGTGCTGAAATCAATCCTGCAAAGATTCTCTAGTAGCCTGTTGGGCGAGCTACACATTTCTGCACAACCACATGCTCGAAGACCCATATTGTTCCCGAGGTCTACTGATCCGGATCCCACTAGGTCTTTAGCAGTTAAGGTTGAGGGTTTAGGATTTAGGGTCTTAGGGTTTAAGATTTTAGGAGTTAAGGTTTAGGATTTTGGAGTCAGGCTTTAGGATACAGGGCTTAAGTTTAAGGTCAAAGTAAATCTCCTGCTCTTGTCCCTGAAGACAGGGTCTTGCTTCAGCAAATGCCCCAGCAGGCGGGGGCCCTTGTCCTAGCGCAGGTTTGGTGGCTATTCAAAGGTTTAGGGCTTAGGTTTGAAGCTGTTTGAAAGAATCAAGCGCCCTTTCATACAAATATATCCATAGATGTATATCTTTACTGTAGACAATGCACGAAGTCCCTCTTCTTTATCCAGGATAAACCAATTTGTGTTGAGGGGAGCTCTATCTTGTGAAAGCCCCTTATTTTGCTAAGTATTCCAAATCCATCTGCTAACCGATGCCCAAGCATCAGCGCCAGGCAGCCACGCTACATGGAGAGCTACGCGGACCAAATCGAAGGCTCGCCGCAAGTCCTCCGGAGAATACCTTGAATCTTCACCCCCGAAACGTGACCCTTTTGGCGGTTGCGCGCATGAAGAATATACACAACTAGGGCTACAGAGGCTTTTTCAGGTTCCCTTAAAAATTGCGCTCCCGTAAGAAAGGGCTCGAAGATCCGTGGCAGACCATGAGTAGGAGCACAAAAAGGATAGGCTGGCGAACACCTGGGCACGTAGTGCTACAGATATATATATATATACATATATATATATATCTACTTGGGTTACAAGGGAATAATTCATATGGGTAAGCATTCAGGCTGGGTCGCCATGCACCACTATATATAAGCCCAGGTTTCATGTCATTGTCCATCTTTTCTTTCCACTTCATTCTCAATGCACGAGAAGGAGGCCTCCTCTCTCTCTCTCCTTCTACCCTAGAGGCCCCGCCCAGGCTCTACGACCTTGATTTCCAGGGTACCCCTTCAACCCGGTTTAGGTTTTAGGGGCAGCCGAGTTACAAGCAAAGCCATGGTCCCAATGCGCGGCCCCCACCTGTGCAGTTGACCTTGCTTCGCCAACGCGGGGGCTTGCCGAAATTGAGCCAACCTTTTCACCCCTGTAAACAGAGTCCAACCTCATACTAACCGATGCCCTTCCAGTACGATCATACAGTAGGGGGAGTATGTCTTATTGCTTGCTTGGGCATAAACCCAAGACCCTAAACCGTAATTCCGCACCTGAAACGCGCTTGAGATTAGGGAAATGCCGCTCTGGGCACCCCAATTTTTCGGAAGCTCCTATGGCTACTCTACCGGCTTGCTATTTAGGACCTCAATCAAATGGTTTGGGGTACCATGATCTGGGTATATAGTAAATAATAGGGTTTCCAAATTTTAGTAACTTAGTTTAAGGTCCTTGAAAGTAATTCAGTATAAGACGTGGACAGGAAAGCTCATCTCTGGCAACCCGCAATGTGAAATGTAGTCTAAACGGCTAAACTCCTAGCATCCCGTTTAACAAGCCCTATATAATCCCCAAAGAACCTCCTGCAAGCCATGTGCAATCAAGTTCTGAAGGCAGACTGGGGGTTGCGCGCTGCAGGCTAAACCCTAAACCCTAAACCTTGATTTAGGGTTTAGGGCTTTAGGGCATGAGCTGGCGGCTGTACTGTGGGGCACAGAGTATTTCTCAGCAACGCCAGGGTCCATAGGAACTCCCTCGAGTTTGTTATACCTGGAAGATTTCTAGAAATTGACTGCACACGGACTGTAAAACATAACCTCCAATGTGGCAACTTCCGCCGATCAGGCCAGCACGCCTGAAGTGCTGCAAAGACCGAAAGAACCCAAACCCTATACACCCTATGATAGTAGTTTCCATTTTCTTTTCCATTATCCCAACATAACCCCTAAATATACCTTATAATCCCTATATAACCCCAATATAATATAGTAGTTTCCATTTCATCTTCAATTATCCAAGCCCCAGTCCTCAGCCAAGCGACGTACCGATCACCTGGCCAAAGGCCTGCGACCTGAGTCTTGTGCTTCTCAGCGGGGAAATGCCAATCTCCTTGGCTGGCTACTCAGCATCACGTATCATGAAAACTGCTATGGTGTTGACCAAATATTCTGGTAGCAAAACCAAAAACGCGATATGCTACCTTGGGTGGGGAGTGCGCTCGCAAAGCATGCTGGCTGTATGGCGAGAATTAACGCGAGCCCATTTGTCACAAGTCTTCATGGCATCCTGCAAAAAAAACCCACAAACACTTTGGTTATATAGGGGTTATATAAGGTTTTCTAAGGTTTAGCATTGACCAATGGTGGACCATTCTACTTCGAGTTTACTATGTCGACGCTTCCTCGTCACCTGAGCCTCTTCCCGGGCTGCAATGAAGATAGCTATTGCTCATGGGTTCCCCTACTATCAACCTCGATACCTTAGGTAACCCGCCTAATTAAGGCTATTTGGGGATTTGCTGGCCTAATTAAGGGCTAATTAAGGGGGAACCTGGAGGGGGGTGAACCCATGAATTACTGTAGGGCCTTGCATTCTAAGCCTGAAACCTCAACTACATATGGAGGCTTCCCCCTTTATACCCTAAAATGCTGGAAGCCTTCTCATAGGACCTGCGAAAGGGGATCTCAAGTTTTGGAGGGTTCGATATATCAGAATCAATCTGAAGACCCCCGGCCTAAGTATTGCCGCAGCTTCAAAAAGATCTTAGAACCTTTTAGCAGATACCTTGTGCGATCATACTTCTTCCATTCTCACACCACATTCTGGATAGCCAATCCACTGCAAAGTTCCCCGAAAACGCATTTGGCAGTTTCCCTAAAAACGGGGACCCCCCCCCCCTATAGACCCCGATATACTATGATCCTCATTATGGGGACCCCCAAGAAGGATCTCTAATTTTGGAAGCCCCGAACCCTAATCCCTACGAACCCCCTATTTCCCCCTGTAAAAAAACACCACAAATTTTAGGAACCCCCTAATAAACAACAATCCTTAGACCCTATATACCCCCTATACCCCCTTTAAAAGGTCCACCCAAAAACATTGTTGGAAACCCCAAACCCTAATCTCTAAACCCTAATCCCTAAACATTATGTGCCCCCTTTTCAAGGCACCTTAGTTTTAGGAAGCCCGTATGTCAAGCCAAGCCGGGAGGCTCTTGAAAAACAGGTGCTTTTTCATGTACGGGAGGTTTCAAGAATTAGGTTTATACGGGGTTATATAGGGTTCAGGGTCTAAGGTTCCCTAAACCCTAAACCCTAAAGGGTCACTTTGGGGGATCTACCATGAAGAGTATCATAATTCAGGGGTGGGGAAGCCCGTACGTAGTGTTAGAGACCCTCATCTGGGGATTCTATCAGATTCTATCACGAGGAGGTTCTCCAAGGGCTGAAGACTTTCACATCTGATCTGCCCAGCTTTGACTGGCACCCTAAACCCTATATAACCCATTATAGTA
Source organism: Symbiodinium pilosum (assembly GCA_905231905.1). Lineage (NCBI taxonomy): Eukaryota > Dinophyceae > Suessiales > Symbiodiniaceae > Symbiodinium > Symbiodinium pilosum. Next base: position 2,883 of record CAJNIZ010047711.1, on the reverse strand, counting down.
GCTTCCATTTTCTTTTCCATTATCCCCATATAACCACTACTTATGCCTTATAATCCCTATATAACCCCTATATAACATAGTAGTTTCCATTTTATCTTCCGTTATCCCCCTATAACCCCAATGTAAACTCTCGAGACTGAACCCTTGAACCCAATCCCTCATCCTGAGCTCTCAAGTTCCTGAACCCTTCAACCCTGAACCCCTGTATACCCACATGGCCTAGGGGTTTAGGGTTTAGGGTTTAGTGGGGAAGAAACAGAATGTCTTCTTTGTTGGCAGTTATGTCAGGGCACCCATACCCGCAAAGGATACAGGATCGCTAATGAGCCGCTAATGTTGACCCAGCAGTTCCTAAAGCCCACCCCTAAACCCTAAAACCCTGTACCCCAAAACCCTAAAGCCCTCAACCCCTGCCATTCTTAAAACCCTAAACCCTAAACCCTTAAACCCTTAACCCTTAAACCTTAAACCCTAACACCATCGCGTTCCAAGACACCTTCTGGGATCTGATCGGGGGATTTGGCTTTAGAGGCCGCCCAGCCCAGGATTTCAGGATCACAGTAGTCGTGCTTCTTCCTTGCTTCCAGGAGCTTTGTTGGGGTCGTACCGAACCTCAAGCCCTAAAGTCTCAACCCCCTCAACTAAGCATGTAGACTATTGTGGTAGGTTCCCCAAATGGGGGGACCCCAGTATGGACCCCAATATACTATAATCATGTTTAAGGACCCCCAAAAAGGTACCTCCAATTTTGGGAAACCCCCATGCAGAGAACTAGGGAGAGCCGCTTTCAGATCTCTAAAGATTTGAAGTTTGGGAGGTAGGTAGCCATGCTTCTTAGAGTTCCCCAGTCAGTACAGATGCACCGCCTCGACCACTTTTGAAGCCCTCTCTTTGAACACAGCAGCCTACAGTAAAATGATCTCTTTGTGGGATTCGCATACTGACACATGGTAGTGAGCCCTGCCCATTTTCGGTGAGAACTACTACTGCCCTCTTTATGGGGAAGGGGTTGGGATATGTGGCGTTCCATGTTTGCATCCTGGTTCCCAATTCGCAGGAGTTCATACAGTGTGGGAGACTGCGGGATTGAGATCCTTACTTACTCTGAATATTATAGCAACTACTAATATTGTTACGATTATTGGTATCATCTTTATTAATGACTGTCAAAATTACTGTTATTAGTACAACAATAGAAACCGCTGTTGCGGCTTCATGGCGAGGGCTGGGGTCACGCCAAGCGTCATGCCAGGGGTGTAGTTGGTTGAGAAAGTCCAGCAGGGCTGCTGCTGATCCGAACCGACGACCCCCTTCTGGCAGTAGATCAGATACACGTCCCGTGCTCTGGATCCTGGCATGGATGTGAGATGTCTCAAGAGCAGATGTCTGTCCCATGGGCAGTGAATCTAATTACGTCTCATTCACTTTTCTGGACGCGGGGCAACAGTAGCTGAACGCTTGCTGGCGTTCAAAAGTGCGAAGGATGGAGCGACAGACTCCCAACCCGGCCCAACCACAAGAACTGAACCGCTAGACCTCAACAGCTACATCCAGAACCCACCTGCTTCACCCCGGGTGTTTAGCAAGCCCCGTGCCTAGGTGTTCCATGGCAGTCGCAGGCTTGCGCCATACTGGCCTATCATCCACCTGCGCGCCGCCGACCAGGAAATACTCCTTGGTGGCTTGCATGGAGGCCTAGTGTTACCGGGCTAAGGCATGCTTGCTGAATCCTACAGTCCCCTACAGCCCCCCTGAAACAGAAAGAACATCGAGTTTATACGGCATCATCTGTGGATTTTGCGGCCTCGCAACCCTTGAATAGCAACGTGAAAGCTTACTTGCTTGCTGTGTAATCAAGGTTACTACTATCTCAGTGTCCTCTATTTCTTGATCTGCAAACCCGGACCCTATATTATCCTGAACCCGTAACCCCAGATAGGCCCCCAGACCTCTAAACCCTAAGCCTCCTAAACCCTAAACCCTGAAAGCCAACCCTCAACCTCAAGTGCGTTTCCAGATTCCCCCACCATGTACTCGCGGCAAAACTGCCGAGCTAAGACCTTTCCCATGAAAACGGAAGCAGCTTCGTGGGGATGAGCATGAGACTAAGGGATAACCGTTAGAGTGTATAGTAGGGGCTACGGCCTGAGAGTGTTTCAGGTCTAGGGACATAAAACTTGGATACGTGGGTTTGGGGTTTAGGTAGGTTCTCGCCTTCACGGTTCCAACTGAGATGTCAGGAGTGCATATATGGGTTGGGTCTCATTCCATGTTGTGTGAGGACTCCGTTTGGGGGCTATGGTTGCATTCTGCGCCCTGTCCGCACACTTTCTATGTTGTCCCTTTTCAGCCCATGCTGAGCTGGAAGCACATGAGGGCACCTCCTGTGTTGCAAGCTAAGAATAAACACCGCCACCAGCTCAAACCAGAGGAATTGAATCACCATCTACATGATGGATCTGCATTTCGCAGACTTGTCCCTACTTCTGCGCCCTTAGAGGCAGAAGGAACATTTCATGCCCATTTTGCCTTTTGAGGTGTCCAGGCACAGGCTGCAAGATACTTGGGATCCAAAGGCTTGAGGAGTCCTCACTTGTGGTTTAGGGTTTACTGCGGTGCTACAAAAGGTCGACTCACAGACCTACTGGAGCTCAGACAGGGCTCGTCCACTGTGGCTGGTCCCCCCTCTTCCCCCCTAGACTCCTACACTGGCGTCTCCGCGCCTCCGCCGGAGCTTTAAAGTATTATAAATTACAACGGCGTAGGGGCGACTCCGCTAGCAGGGCCAAGGAAAATGGCACTTCCAAGGCCTCCGCGACTCCGCAAGACATGTAGGAGGTCTGTACTTGTTAAATGGCCCCGTAAGTCGAAACTTTTGTAGCG
>CAJNIZ010047710.1:18864-30606 GCA_905231905.1 Symbiodinium pilosum | reverse complement strand
GTGTCCTGAATCAAAATTGTTTGAGGGTCCGAGCTGAATCCTAATTTAATAAGCACTAGTAGTATTACTATAAAGGATTGAGAAGCTTGCATGTGAGCTTTCAGTTGAGTGAGAGAGAGAAACTAAAGGCTTTATGGCTCCAAACCTATAAAATTGTTATTTTGGCACCCAAAACTTCACATCAAAGAAGGTACTCCAAACATTTACATTGTCCTGAATAGTCCCACAAAACTTGACGCAAAAGAGGGTATCCGAGCATAACAGGCTGCAACATTACTTATTGCCAGTATTAGTTTCATGGTTACTGGTATTATCAGTACTGCTAATAACATGCCTAATTAGTAACCCTAAATAGTAGTTTCCACTTTCTTTTCCATTATCCCTATATAACCCAATATAACCCTACAGGATCGTCATCTCCCCCAAATGAATACCGTGGAGCCCCAAAAGGAGCCCTAGAAAGACGACCGTCCTGGCAAAAGAGAGCCATTTGTGACTTTGGGGGAGGGTAACGCCAGCAACCCTGAATTTGCATACCTTCTTTACTTCTTTAGCACTTCGGGAATATATGGCTACATAGGGTTATCTAAGGTTATATAGGGTTATCTAGGGTTATCTAGGGTTGTGACCTATATCCCCTGCAGTTACAGTTGCAGATAGCAATAGTGTTTCGTAATATGCCTGCCTAGCGAAGCTCTGAGTCCCTGTATCATGCCAGTTCCATGTAATTTTCAGTGTTCTTTTCCATGTGATTCTCTGACATTATACCTATATATCCCGATATACCCCTGTATAACCCCCTACCTAGCTAAACCCCTAAACCCAAAACCCTAAACCCTAAACCCTAAACCTCAAAACCCGCTGTCACTCCGTCTGATGAATTCTGCAGCCTAGGAGGCTCCTAGTGACTCACTGGTGCTTCAGGGAGAGTGGGGGGTTCCAAATAGTTATAATTGCAATTGCAAAAATAGTTTCTAGTAGTAGTAGTAGTAGTAGTAGTGGTAGTAGTAGTAGTAGTAGTAGTCATCAATCCCTCACAATAGTCGTTACATTCACATTCACCCCTTCAGCACCACAAATTGACTGGCAAAGCGCCCCTAGTCGACTGGCTGTATGTAATTCCCAATTCCCTATGGCGCTGTGTATCAAGCTTAGGGGTAGCTTTTTGAGGGTCCTTATAATAAGAACTATAAGACTACATTTTTTCCCCCTATTTGGGAAAACTATCATATAGCCCTTATACAAACTCCTAGCACTGGTAACTTGCAGGGAAAGATGTAACACCTATTCCTATTGGCAACGAATATTTTAGGGCACGGCAACTTTAGAATGGCTGCCGCTGCTCTACCTACTGATTTTCTAAGCTAGGAATGACGGAATGAAAAAGAAGCTGGAAATTGCAATATTGTTGGGGATTATATGAGGATCTCTACCTTGATCGATCCATTCCATCATTCCTTGCTTGCCAGCACTAAGCCTAAATGCTCTAAGGGGCAGCTTGTTGAACACACTTTCTAGGCCCAACTGAGTGTATCCCACGTGAGCCACACGCGGTTAGCATGCAGGGTTTATGGTCCAATCCTGCAAGCCCCCCGCTTCTAGAGCTCGCTAGACCCCAAGCCCCAAGCCTGAACCCCGAAACTGGAATTCCCTAAACTTTGATCTACCCTAAGCCCTAAGCCCTTAATCTCTGCACACTACCTCCTAAAGCCCTCGTCCCTGAGCGAATGGGGATTGAACCCCGATCCCCGCGCATGAAGCTATGGATGTTTCTGTCCCTGGCTGTTGGCGCTGGCTCTGCTGACTCTCAGCCACTCTGCAGCTTTTTTTCCAGGAGTTACAGGGGTTCTATGAGGGATGTAGGGTTTTGGGACTGGGGCTTCGGGCTTTTGATCAAATTTAGGGGTCAGGGCTTGGGATTGAGTGGTTTCTCATAACAATTTGTAGGGTTCATGGCCAAGGCTTCGATTATTCATTCCTTTTCGGTGACATGCGCGGATGGTGTAGTCTATTCTTAGGGTGAGCATTTGGATTGGAGGGGATAGCTCGGACGCAGAGGGAAGTTGGAGCTAAGTTGTCGCCGGCAGGCTGCGTTCACAGCTCGGTTTTGGGTGTGCAACACGCAAAGAAGCACGGTTTCGGGCTTGCAGACTGCTGCGGTTCAGTGTGTAAGATTTTGAAGATGTAGGGCTCACGTTTTGGGACTTGCTTGTTTTCCGGGCCAGCCCTTGGGATTCGTCTTTCTTCTCAAGAGCGAGCGAGACTTTCTTGAGGACTCGAAGACATGCTATGTTGCACAAGTAGAGAGGCTTGGCACTGCAAAATTGTATTTTGGATTTGGACCAGAATTGTCATGGAACCTGTCCTGTACTTTCATGGCCATGCTCAGAAGGATTCGAGCTTCCCCGGCAATGATTGTGTCGGCGCCTAGCCCACCAGATGACCAAGGAGAACCATGAGGGACCAGAATAGGAGCTTGGGGGCCCCTGCTTTGTGAACTAGTGCCCTGATCAACCCGGACTCTAAACTTAAAGCTAGACTTTAGCTCTAAACCTTTCCGGGGTTGACCTGCTCGGTGTCTACGACATGCTCTGCGGAAGCTGAGGCTGGCAGAGGACGCCAGGGCCCCAGAGATGTGGGCTTTGCTTAATTTTGATACTTTGGGATAGTAGGGGAATAAGGGAATATGTTGAATATAGGGGTAATGGAAAGGAAATGAAAACCATTACTTAGGGTTTAGGGACCAGGGAACATGATGTGGGTATTATCTTCCCTTAGCCCCTACTAACCAGGAACTTGTTTCAGGGTTTGAGAAGACGACGGTTGTGGCCACAACAAGTGGACACACTTTTTGTTTGCAGCGCAGTGATGTGTGAGAGTCTATCCTGGAGAAGTCTCCTGCGCAATGCACGAAGTTTCTCAAACGATGGAGTTCTGCTGTTTTCACAGGGGCTCTAATCAGGCCCCAAACTAGTAGGAATATAAATAGGACTCTAAGGACCCTGGTAGTTATGTTTCTGCTTATATTCACTTATATTCCTACTATATTCTTGAGGTTCCCTGTTTGGGGTCGCGGCCATTTCGTTTGGAAGCCCTCATGCTAACCGTTTTTTGCTCTGCCTCACAGAGGAGGTCCTATGAACGGTTTCTTAGGATCTTTACTAGCAGGACGCCCGCAGCGAGATCCTGATTTTGAGACATCACAATCCTCTAGGCATGTAGTTCAGCCCTCAGTGCAACAGCGACAGGTGATGACCCTCGCATGACCCCTAAACATTACCCTAAACCCTAAACCCTAAACCCCCCGCTACAGCTCCTAACGGGGACCAACAAGCAAGAGGTGCTGCATGACAAGAATGTGGACGCGTGGACCACTTCTTCCGAGTTCAAGCAAGATCTGGTCCAGCTGTTTAGCAATTCGCAGAATGAGACGATGCCCCTGGATTCCTGTTTCTCATAGAGATTTCAGGGGTATGGAGGGAGGTACAGCGGTCCGGATACAATTGCTTCCATCTCATTCTTCATTGCGGGTTGCATATGAAGCCAACGCTGCAAACTGTGATGGCATTGCTTCGGAAGGTCAATCTTCAAGATCATTGGCAGGGGCTCTCTCAGCTTTGTTTGTTGGGCCTTGCTTGTGGATCCATATACCCAGATCGGAACTGCCATGCTATTATGGAGGAATAATGGTAGAGACCTTGGCGACCTTTGTGAAACAGAACGACGACCCTCCTCCTCCTTTCCCTCCTCCCTCTCCTCTACAGCAGCAGTTGCAGCTTGAGTAGAAATGGTGGTGTAGGGTGGTGTCGGCTAGATTGTGGTAGCAGCATCACCCGCTGCAGCTGCTGATGCCCTCCTCAGTCCCACAGTACTTAGCTTAATTAGGTTCATAAGCAATCACATGAGCCATAGTCTAAACTCCTAGTATCCCCCTTAATAACCCTTATAGTAATCCCCTATATAATCCCCTATATAACCCCCCTTTAAGGAGTTTAGACTATGGCTCACATTTTGGTCATTGGGGACCTGAGGCTGGAGGTCGGGGCGCATCTGGGTCACTGCACCCGAGTCCTCTCCAGGTGGGGATCAAAATCAGGACGCTCCCTCCTTAAGGATTGTGGTTTAGGGTTTAGGGTTTAGGGTTTAGGGGTTGGTGTGTAGTTTGTTTTGCAAGACATGGGTTCCATGGATGCATTCTTCAAGTAGGTTCTGGGACAGAACCCGGAAGAACGCCTGGATTCCTTCATGATCTCTTCTGCGCAGGAGTCCTTCTTAAGGGGCCTGCACTGGTTCATAGCTCCTAGCAAACCATCAACCCTTAAAGATCTACCTCACTTGTCCTACTGGAGATTTTCGAACTGGGGATCTAAATAGCCCTCAACCCCAGAACTTACAAGCGCCCCCCCAATTTTCTATATTGGGGTAATGGAGGAGAAAGTGGAACCTACCATAGTTAAATAGGGGTTATATTGGGATAATATCGGGGTTATAGCGGGATAATTGAGACTCAAATGGAAAAGAAAATGCAAAATGAAATGGAAACTGGGATTATAGGGTTTATGGGGATTAGGGTCATATTTGGGTTATGCCGGGATAATGGAAAATAAAATGGAAACAACTATATTATATTGGGGTTATATTCTTAAACCATTTTTTCGAAGTCGCACAGCTGAAGTTCACGCAGGCTCTTTGGGACGGTGTTGGCCCTGGAAAATTCTGTTCAAGTGCTGAAGAACAATGCAGCTCGAAATGAAGATCTGCGAAACATCGTATACTTGAAGTTCCACAGCGTCATGGATGACTGGAGCCTGTTTGCCCAGACGCCGATTCACGCTGTGTTTATAGATGCCGCGCACGACTATGGCAGTCCCGTGCTGGCTATTAAGGAGTGGAATTGTACTTGCTAGCGGGAACATGCGCAAAAGGGCCTTGATTCAGGCTTATGATTTTGAATTAGAATTTAAAATCCAGCTATGATGATCTCAAATTCTTGTTTAGTCTTCAGGAAGTGGCCGCACCTCTGATCCCCAAACCCGTTTCTCTGGCGCTGCAACTGCCAAACTCACACTTCTCAGCCAGGGTGCAGTGCGCAGTGTCAGAAGACACACAAGCCCAGGCCCAAGCCCCTAAACCCCAAACCCTTTACCTGGGTTCTTGTTGAACAACATTTTACCATTCTATGTATACCTTGGCCCAATATAGATTGAGCATGATCGTTTTAAATAGTTTTTCAACAAGAACCCGCTTACCCAAAACGGAAGCCACCCAATCTGGGGTAACTAAAGCACCTTGCATATTGGCTCGGCGCTTCGTATTTTCATTGTTTTTCTGTTTTCGGTAGACTAGGAGGCTGCTGCGGGAAGAGCTCAAAACCAAGGTGTGCGAAGCGATTTGGAGCGCACGCTTGCCCTGCCTCATGTGCACACGATTGTCCTGGATGACTATGGACACTTGACGGTTTAGCAGCTGGTGTTTTTTAAGTCCTATAGGCTGGGCACTCGCTACTAGTCAACACAAACCGTAGAGAGAACCATGATATGCCCCTCCAATATTCTCCATTGGGGTTGGGGAGGTCCCAACCTAGACGCCGCACCTCCGAACCATGAACCGTCAAAACTAGAACCTGGAGGCTCAAGCCCCAGACTCTAAATCCTAAACCCAAATTCTGGGGTCGTAACCCCTAAGCCCCAAAATCCTAAAGCCAAGAGTCCAAACCCTCCACCTTCATCCCCAGATTTTCTAAACCACTCAAGCTTAAATCTGTAGACGCGCATCCTTAACCCTCATGGTGTGATTGGGTTGCTATCAAGGAGCGTAAGCCAAGGTTTTTAGGGAAACCGTAGTGTTCTCTCTACATCCATGTCATGGTAACTTGGTGTGAGTTCCTGAACAGCAAGCGCGGTTGTCGAGACTAAGGCTGACTTTGCATGTGAGTGCTGAAGCGATGTGTAGACCCACCCTCAAGATTTTTGGTATGCTTAGCGTGCCTGGTTTAATCCTGTCCCCAAAAGATCAAAACTCCATGGCGTTTGGCCTTGTTGCCTTGTTCACCTCCCAAACACCTAAGTTTCTAAATCCCCTGGCCCCCCCTCAAGCTCCACAAAGCCCTAATTCCCTTAACCCTATCCGTTACATCCTAGAAGCCCTGGTTGAGGAACTACAGCTGGAGTCCACAGGGCTGTCGATGAAGTTGTAGCTGCGGGCCTCCGGGACGTTCTCGCAGAAGATTTTTGTCCAGTCAGTTTGAAGTTTGACTTCTCTGGGTAACAACCTTTAGACAGAAGGTTGACGATCTTGGGCCTAGGACGACGCGTGAATTCGGGGGGGGATGATCAGGGGAGCAGAGGTGTGCCCTATGAATCGTAGGAATTGTAGAGTTCTTTTTGAGAGGTGCTTGAATAGTTACAACAAGACTTGCTACAACTCCTCATGCTGCTAAACTTTAAATCAACTGTACAACCCTACGCCTGAAAACTGACTGACGGCACAGCCTTTGACTAAGGCTTGCGCATGACTTTCTTTAACAGAATTCCTAGGAGACGAGGTGGCATCTCAAAAAAGGTGATACAAGTCTCGAGTCCTAATCCCCCAGCCTAAAACCAGCAATTGCTCAACCACAAACCCCTAAGCCCCAAACCCTTAGCTCCCAAAACGGTGGACCCCCTGCTCACTTTAAACCCCACATACCCAATATATCATCTCCCGCTATACACCCGTATCCCATAGGATGAAAAATCCCTCTAACCCCCTCTCAAACCAGCATTCCCGAAAGCTCTTACTTCAACCCCTAATCCAACCTAAGCCCTACAGCTTCTAAATATCCTAAACTGATGAGAGCAAAGCTGACCATATACATGGGCGCTTGAGCCTTGGGGACTGGCCAACGGACTGGCAAACTCACGGGCCTGGACGGGCCAAGCTTCCCAGGACAACCCTACGGGACCCCCCTGCAACGCTGTTTCCTGAAAAAGACAAAACACAAAACGGGACGCCTCCGGCCGGGGGGGTTGGGGGGCTAGGAACCCTAAAGCCTAATTGAGAATAGTTAGGGTGGTTGGGGTGGGATCTCTGGCTACGTGAGCGCACGAATGGTGGGTGCGCTTTTATGTTTGAGCACAGATACACACACACACACGGAACAGTGCAGGCTTGGTAAAGGTGAAGTCCTTCATCGGCCGCGCGCCGCCCTGGTCCTATGATGGCAGCATCATGAAGGAAATTTGGCTGGTGTTTGGGGGTTTTGAGGTTTAGTTTAGGGTTTACGGGCGCAGCCAGCACTCCTGCAAGCACTACTACGGAGAAACCTGGGCATGGAGTCCGGTGATTTCAGATCTGCTAGGGCTGGCATGGATGTGTACTGACAAACTTTGCTCAGAGACGAGAAGACTCGGAGGCAACGAGGCCAGCGCATCGTAATGAGCAATGCTTGACGAGCTTTGGTTGCACGCTTTTGGCTAGCGTCTTGAATATCTGACGGATAGTGCCCAGAGGTTGCTGCCACTGAGTGGCTACGAACTGCTTGTTCAGTCCCATGAACCCTAAAGCCTAAAACCCCAGACGCCCAAACCCAAAACCCTATATAATTTCTGTTCCCATTTAACCCCACTTTCTTTCCATTTGATTCACAATAATTGGGCGCTATATCCCCTATATAATTAACCCTAAATAATATCACCAACCTAAACCCTAAACCTGATCACCGGTAGCCTTGATAAGGACTGGGAGGGCATCGTGCTGCCTGGCTGCCACGCGGGTTGAGGGTTTAGGGTTTCACGGTTTCAGGGTTTGGAGGGTGCCCAATTGTGACTTATGACTCAATAGTGGAGTGGAGAATCAAATCGAACATCAAATAAAACATGAAATGCAAACAGCGGCGGGTTTAAGGGTTTGCCCTGGAGGGCCCAAACTGCATCCGAAATCCTTGCAACATAGGTCATGACTTTCCAGTGGGTACTTGTATACGGGAGTTTTGCCGACTAGGGGTCCCCATTTGCAACCCCCAAACAAATGTCTCTAGGCTTCAAGCTCTTGGCCCTCCTTCTCATTCTCAATTATTGACAAGCTCTTTGCCCCAAACGGACATGACACCCCCTTAAATTCTACACTCTAAAATGCCCTACACCCAAACTCTAGACTCTAGACCCTACACTAGAACAGACATGAAACCCCAAATCAAAAATGTTGCTAAGGTTGGAGCCTCTCCCGAGGGAAACAAAAGAGCCGCCAAGCCTGGACGACCTTGTTGAGGGCTTTCGGGGGTTTTGGGTTGCGGTAGGGATTAATGTAGGTCATATTGGGGTAGTATTGGGATAGTATAGGGTAACATAGGTTATATAATGTTATATAGGGATAATGGAAAAGAAAATGGAAACTACCATTTGGGGTTTAAGGTATTTGCTTCCTGAAAAATTGCCAATGTTATCCCCTTATAACCCTTATGGCTATAGTTTTTAATGCCCAAAACTTTACATACGACAAGGGTCCTGGGGATTCAGTTTACAGCTTGGTGTACCTTCCCGCTGCCAAACATGGAGCCCCCAAGAAGGCATTTGAAAGGCGACCATTTTTAGGAGGCCATTTTGTGTTCCATGTTTATGCGAGGGGAGGGGCTTTGAGAGTTGGGATTCTGGTTTTGGTCTTGGTAAAAATATTCATGGCCTGAGCGCATGGTTGGGCAGCTTGAGCCGCATTTGTAGGCAAATGCGGATCAAGTACATGATCGCAACTCGTTTGGTTTTGGCTTGTCCGTTTTCGTTATGCACCCCTTCAAGTGCCTATCATGGGACCACACAGGGTCTCCCATAATCCCTTAGCCCTGCTCCCTTCTCCGCACACACGCTGGCCAAAATACTTGTAGAAGGATCCCATGGGTCCAAAGTTTCTTCACGTCCTAAACACTCAGCCCCACATGAAAGCCATTGGACGCGGAAGGGGTCTCCTATCATCCCGAAACCCTGCCGCCTCCGCCGAACACAAGCCTGCCGAAATACCTACAGCAAGAGCGGACGGGTCCAACATCTTCTGTTCGCACCCTGAATGAAGGCATCCCGTAGTTATCCCCTTGCTCAGATTTCTCAAAGCTTCCCCTCTACACCACTGTTAAACACAACTGAACGTGACGCAGACATCTTGAACCTTCAGCCTGCTTGAGTAAACTCCCCGAATGACCCCTGCAAAGCACATCCGTCTCATAACGGCAGCACCTTGGCATTTCTGGGGCAATTGGGAACCCAGGGAGCCCAATATAGCTTAAGGAAGAAAACTGCTAGCATGATTTAAGGTATATTCCTTAACTAAGCAACATTGGGCTCTCTGGGAATAAGCAGATTTTTCGGAGGAGATCCTTTAATGCCCTACATCCATATAATATTCCTACATAATGCCTATAATAGCCATGTATCCCTACACTATCCCTATATAGTTCTCATATAGACTTCTGCCCCCGAAGGAGGCCTCCCTCTTGGGGTCCTCTTGGGTCGTCTACCCTGCGGGGGTCTTCACCTCTGGCTACTTTACGTCCCTCGGCTGTATAAAGGTTGCATAGGGATTGTATGGGGATTGGACTAAACAGGGCCTATATAGGGATTACAGGGACTATACCCTGAAATGAAATGAAATTGGGGTGTATATGGGAAGTTTGAGGTTTTGGGCTTGGAGTTTGGGCTGAGGGATTGGGGTTGAGGGCTTAGGCTTGGGAGTTTAGGGCTTGTGGGTTGGGGTTTGGGTTCACTGTTTAGGGTTTACTGAGTCTTCGTAAGGACCGGAGGAGCGGATTTTTGCTTTTCCTCCCCACTCACCACCAGGTAGATAGCTTTCTCCAATCGACATTCAAGTGGCGGGTCATCAAAGCTAAATGTCTGCTGGTACACGGAGGCTATGGCATGTAGAAATTGCGTGCGTTTGGCATTCCAAAGCGGTGAAACGTTTTTAAATCTAACAGCTGGCCAGCTGTCCAAATTCTAGCACCTTGAAATGAAGTCTAGGGAGGTTTGAACTAGGAAGATCCAGTGTAAAACTCTGGCCGTTGAACAAAACATACCAACTTCAACAATCACATGTATGAAGAAGTTGTTGGGGCTAGCACTATATTTGCATCATGCTTCCCTTCTGCAGGCAAGGACGAGGGGCTTATCCCTCTGTGACATTTTTTTTGGGTGGGGGGCTGCCCCACATGCCTTCATCTGTGGGCACGCCCTACGCACCTGCCGGTTTCTTGTCTTCTCTTGATAACCTCTCCCGGTCATAGGGCGCCGGGAAGGGGAGAAGAAAAGGTGGCCTCTGGATCTAAAAGCCTTGAAACCCGAACGTAGAACGTAAACACCCCCTAGCAAGCTTCAAACATGTTGTGTCCGTTCTGTATGATGCTAGCAATTCTGCGGATGGTTGCATGATGTCCATGTTGTGCAGACGAGGAGCAAAACTGCAGAACAAACGCTGGGCTGCGATTAAGGAACTTAAGCCAAAACAAGTAAACATTGGCCTACGTTCCTCCACAGCAGCCAAGCGCAACAACGGCTGGAATCAGCAAGGTCCTTAACACAGTGAGCCCATTGTTGGGGTCTGGTCTTCCTGACAGTGTCTCTAGTGTTTTGGGGTGTAAAAAGAGAATTCCATAGGCGGAAACTCAGAGTTGCCTCAAATCCAATTTTGAGCATTGAGCTCCAAGCCCCAGTGCTCTTCCAGCCCGAAGAACTTTCTGAGGCCCCACGGGCTCATTAGTTTCGATCGGCTGCACGAGGCTTGTCTGGGCTGTCGTGATAGTGGAGTCTTAGGATTGCATAAGGGTGATATAGGGCTTTTTATAGGGATAAGACAGGACGGTTTTAGGGGCTATTACCCTACCCTGACAAAGGAGAATTCAACTGAAAAAGGACAATGAAATAGAAGCTGGGATTTATACAGGTGGTTTGGGGTTTAGGGGGATTGGGGCCAAGTGCCAAAGGACCATGGATATTACCCCCTAGCCTGTAAAATGGGGACATATAGGGACATTACCCCAATACTGGAGNNAAGAAAATGGAAAATTAGTTGGACACAGATTTGAAACAGGGTTTGTATTCCAGAGGCTTCTAGGATTTGGGGCCATTTGGGGTGTAGGATTTAGGTGGGTTCTGATTTGAGAGCAAACGAGAGCAGCTAGGTGCTAGAATTTGCAAAGAGATGACTCCTGTTCTTCATGTGCATATATCACAAATGGTTAATTCCATTCCTCCTTCCTGCTTGGCTGGTATTTTCAATACGATTGCTAAGGCTTGTGTACAGCTGAGCCTCCACAGCTAATCTCAGCGGGGCTATCAGGAATGATGACAGGGATCCCTGTAGACTCCATACTGTCTCCCCATAACGCGTTGGATCAGTTTCCTGGCGTCCTCAGAAATTCTCGGCAGGCATTTTCAGAAAGGACCCATACGTGCCTCAAGATTCCCAAAATTATCCCTCGGACCCATGCATATTCATTTTAAGAGACCCCAAGCTCGAAACCCACTCGTCTTCAGAAGCCTGAGTGATGACTCATCCTGGTGCTCCTTTGAAGCCTTTTTTGTCTTCGACTGTGAAAGAACGTGGAAACACATCAAACTTGACTGGTGATTTAGGCTCCTAAGCCATAAGCCCTCAGCTGCTAGGCCTGATCAAGTCCAAAAGCAGGTACCCTACACCTGAAAGCCCTCAAAGTTTCGAGTTTAGTGTTTAGCATCATATGAGCCTTGGACTAAGTTTGTAGTGTATCCCTTAATAGGCCCC
>CAJNIZ010047710.1:0-18837 GCA_905231905.1 Symbiodinium pilosum | reverse complement strand
ATATAATCCCCTATAGGTCCCCCCTAACCTGAATTAAGTACGTAGCTCATATGGGAGTAGTGCAAGGCTGGCAGTTCATATGGGCCGATGGAGTGGCGACAGGCAACAGACCAGGACGATTGGGTTTGCTTGTCTGGGTTTCTGGCACACTAGGCATGAAGATAAGGTTCCAACCCTAAACTCTTAACGCTATATTACCCCACTATAGTAGTTTCCATTTTCTTTTCCATTATCCCTATATTAAGGTCAGATAAGGTCAACCAATTGCTCCGAGACGTGTCCCCTAGTCCTACTCCCTGATTTCCATTTGATTTTCCATTGTCTTTTCCGTTTGATTCTCCATTATTGGGGTACATAATCCGTATATATCCCCTATACTAGTAGCTTCCATTTTCTTTTCCATTATCCATTCCCTAAACCCTATACCTTAAACCTTAAACCGTAGTTTCCGTTTTCTTTCTCCATCATCCCAATATACATCCTACTCCTTAGCTTGCTTGCAGTGTGGCTGACATGTGGCGCCTGTCCAGGTTGGTATATTGTAGCATATCATATTGGGGTTATATTGGGAGACGGAAAAGAAAATGGAAACTACCATTTGGGTTTTAGGGTTGGGGAACTACTATAGTATATTGGGGTTGTATTAGGGTTATTTCGGGACAGTGGAAAAGGAAATGGAAACTACTATTTAGGGTTTAGGGTCTAGGGTTGGGGAACTACTATAGTATATTGGGGGTGTAGTAGGGTTATATTGGGGTTTAGGGTTCAGGGTTATAGTGGAGGATCAAATGGAAAAGAAAATGGAAAATGACATGGAAACTGGGATTATAGGCTTTATAGGGGGTCATGGGGTTATATTGGGGCTATATGGGGGTTATATGGGGGATATCTGAAGCGGGACATAGGGGGTGTATATAGGGTTTAGGGTTATCTTGGGGTTATATGAAGATAATGGTATGTATGAAACTCATCAGGTTAGTACGGGCCAGCGGAAGCCCGAAACTAAGAAGAAAGGGGGGACCGCCCCAGCGTCATGAACCGCAAGCCTAAAACAAGGGCCCGCGGCAGTCACTTCACAGTCAGGTCTTTTTGGGGAGTTCGGCTTACCAAATAGCCCTGATTTACGCAGAGAATTTTGCAGTTCCTTTGTTCTTTCAAGGTCCTGATATTGGCTGCACAAGCTGGAGGGGGCCCTGCACGTTGATTCTTCTATGGGTGTTGGGGTTTGGGTTCAGGGTTAGGGATCAAAGTCCTAAGAACATCGAAGCTTCTACTGAAGATGTTGCTCATGAGAATGCTCCTTGCGCGGCATCACCACTCTGTGTTGATCAAAAGATACCCTCGCTCTCATACTACAACCCCCTACCGTCCTTCTTTGGAATATTCCCAACACATTATAGTTTACACCAATGGGACTTTTTTAAATGTTCGCAGGGTGGGACCGGGGGTGTAGTGTTAGTGGGAGGGGATACTTGTCCCGAAAGGCCACCTCAGGAAATCTGTCTTCCCTAAGAAACTCTCATCTCCCCCCCCCGCCTAAGTCAAGGAGGACATGAGCTATAGTCTAAACTCCTAGTATCCCCCTTAGTAAGCCCTATAATAGTCCCTTATATAATGCCTTATAAAACCCCCTTTAAGGAGTTTAGATTATGGCTCACATCATCCTTTCTCGAAATTAAGGTCCCTTCGTTGCGGCTCCTTGTAGGGACACACAAGTGTTTTTTCCTGAAGTGCCTGTATGTATCTTCAAGTTTTTCAACATACTGCGCATCGCCTTGGTCCCTACGGGCCCTTTGTGAGAAGCCCCCATATATCTGAACCTGGTGTTCTTAGAGCCCAAGACTTGTGCATGCGCCGCGAACAGACTTCCCCACAAATACAGATGGCAGTCTTGACTTGGGGGGCTCTCCGGGTTCTAAAGATACATTGTGATTTTAATGGTCGATACTTGGGATAGGGTTTTCTTCACATGCTACAGGGGTACTATTGAGAAACTTCGAAGTGGGAACCACCAAAAGGCACTGCAAAGACTATTGTGCTACTGAAAGGTGTCCGAGCCTTTGTTTTGTGCGGGATACCTTACATGCATGTGTACTCTTGAGTGGTTAGTTGTGTCTTGAAGTCAGAGTTGCCCCCCTGCCATCACCAAACTAACATGGAAGGCCAAAAGGACCCCTAAAAGATTGCTATCCTTTGGAGAGGGGTGCTTCCATGTAAGTGGCAAATTTTGCCATTTGCTTCACATGTCACCACAGACCTGGAGAGGAGAGTGGTGGTCGGGACATGCTGATCCTTCAGCTCACGGAGGTCGGGTACGTGGCATGCCGTTAAGGGTATACTGACTAAGAGGAATTCTGATACCCCCAGCCCCTGTAGTAAGCCCCATCAAAAGTCATGTGATCTTCATAGGGTCCTTGTATGGGGGCTTGTAGTCACCAGAAACCCCTCATTACCTGCTATAACTCCCCATGTAATCCCAGTTTCATTCTGCGTTTTCTATTCCATTTGATTGGCTCAAGTTTCGAGATACCAGCAGCAAAAACTCCCCTGGTGATTTTCTCATCTTCCTGACGCAGTATGCCTTCTGCTCATTGCCAGGAGCCTCGCTGGCGATTCCAGGCGACCATCACGGAAGCGAGGACGCCTGGATGGGACTTCGGGCTCAGGGTTTAGGATCCCGTCAGCTAATCCCTTCCCCAACAAAAAAAACCCACCTTATAACAGTATTCCTAGTGTGGTACCAGGTGCCATCACAGCATGAGGGAATTTTCTTTCTCAATTAAGGGGGTGGGGGTTGTAGTATGGAACTGGATGAGGACGGAACCCCGAAGTGGGGACCTACGTATACTAGCTGCTTTTTGAAACGGTGCTATATGCGGTTCCATAAGCTTGGAGGAGAATCTTTAGAATCTCATACGCGCTTCTTTTGGTAGGAGTGTTGCCTGACAACATTGATAAGCCTGGAAGCTCGGCAGAACAGTCTGTGGGATATGGCGAAATGTGAAGGACCGGCATGGCCCTCTTTCGCAACGATGGAGTCGTCCTGGTTGCCATTCCCCAGACCATGGTGCGTGTAATCGGCGACAAGCTTCTGAGTTACCTGCACTGAGGGAAAAAAGAGCGCATCAGGGCCTGTGTAGGCAAGTGTACTTCAATTTTCGCCCCTTGGCTGATCTTTGGGGGGCTTCCCCGTCAGTCATCCAAGCTCCTGCAAATTTTAGACTGCACAGCTTGAACTTCGAGGCTTGAGTCGCTTTGGCTTTTCAAAGTAAACTCATTTAGTTTAAGCAACAGGCAGCAGGAATTCAAGATATGATCAACAAGAACATCCGTCAACAGAGTGGCGATCCTTAAGCTTCTGCTGTGGTGGCTGTTGCTGCGGCTGCTGCCGTAGCTGCCTGCTGCCGTAGCTGCAGCTGCAGCAACAGCAGCAGCAACTACAACGACTCGTACCAGTAACTAGTACTGGTACTCGTACTAGTACTAGCACTAGTGTTTGTTCAAGTATGAGTATGATTATTGGTACTGGTACTAGTGTTTGCTTTGCATGTGTCCTTGTAGTGGTACTAATATAAGTTTAGCTAGAAGTATAGCGTGAGCCTAAGTCTAAGCATGGGCAAAAGCATGGACAGAAGTAGCAGCATAAGTGTAAGCATTAGTATAAGTTCGAGTACTTGTATGGCAGCAACGACAACTACTACCACCCCGCCTCTCATTATTCTTCTTGCTGCAGCCGCTGCTGCTGCGGCTGCTGCTATTGCACTACGTACGTAGTAGTGCCGCGAACAAAGAGCGGAATAGATTTCGCGATGCCAGCTGCAGCCCTGCTTGGTAAGGATGATGCTGCAGTTGCCTGTTTTCCAGAACAGAGTCATAGGGCTGGTGATGGTAGCCTTGCACAAGCCTAGTGGCTCTGATAGCAAGGAGGTAGCCTTGTATATCTTCAGCTAGCTAAATGGGACCAACAACCTTGGACCATTGCCCTGATGCAAAGGACCTTTGCACGGCCTTAGGTCATGCAACCGGCAAAGAACCTGAGCCTGAATCATGCGTCCTAAAGACCGCAAAGGCTAAGCCTTACATGAAAACTACTGAGAGCCCACAACTCTTAACGCTAAGCCATAAATCCTTCGAAGACTCGACAGGCCTCTCCAGTTGCGACGGCTCCCCTTCAACAGCCAATCCTGCCAGGATTTAAGGCTGTTCGTTTTTCTCCCTCTCCGATGGTGTACAAGGATTATTAAACCGTTTTGAGTGAGCCTGGTTCGTGGAATGCGTATACCCAATGGAAGGGCCACTGGCTATTACCAAGCTTTCGGTGGCTAGGTTAGGAGGCGTAGCAGAAATTTTGGCATGGCTTTCCTGTGCTATAGTATTGAGCGTGGGGAATTTCCTTTTTTTGGATTGGGTTGGGGCTTTCTCTCTGAGAGGAGAGCTTCGGGATTGCTTCAATAAAGACTTCGGTCGGTCACTTTCATGTTCATGTCCGTCCTTGACTGACTGTAGGAGATGGTGCCCAGGGAATGTCATTGCAATGGTCGATTGAAAGCGTTCTTTCAGGGAAACAAGTGGCCTCCCTTGCAACCAACTCCTCTGTTCTTAGCGGACAGAAGCCGCAACACTTCTTTGTATCCATGCAGGACGTGCGCGTCTCACTTGCTTGTGTTTGTTGGCTTGGGTAATGTTTGTGGGTGCGCAAAGTGGTGTGTGTATGTATATATATATATAGTTTTATCTAATCCAAACTTGATAACCCCAAGCTGTGGATCTGGTGGCCCATTCTTGCTAGCTGGGTTTCGGAGGATTTTGAAAAGTATGGGTAAGTTGGGTACTTCTTGCGGTAATAGCTACTACTGCTGGAGAAGAACCGCCTCTAGCATTCTCTGCGTGCCAAACTTACTAAGCCAAGTCCAACCCAGCGTGACAGCCCTCTTGTCCTTCTGGTTTCCACTTTGCCTTCCTGTATCTGCTGCAAACATGTTCAAATTTATCTTCTCTTCCTAAGAACCAAATACAGGAGGAGCATGTGGTTTCAGGTGCCTTGTAGTGATAATCCCAAGCCCTCATCCCTAGCTCCACCTTGGTAGGTCGAGATGATGATGGCCCCCGGGACAGGTTGGTGCGGCGCGGCACCAGGTTGAAGTGGGCCGGGTACGGTTTCAGGATTAAACTTAGGGTATTTGGGGTTTGCATAGATGATTTCAGGACTATTTAGGGTGCATTTGGGGATTATTTAGGGTTCAGGGTTGCTTCGGGTTTGTCTTTGTACTGTTTGGGCTTTTTAGGTGTTAGTTGAGGTCCTTCAGGAGAACTTCTATGAGGGTTGAGGTTCAATAGTTCAAGAGTGCCTCTGCCCATGGCTATTCAATCTCTGTGAGGAATGAGCATGATTATAGTCCCCCTTAAGTAGATAGAAAATGGCTGTGGGTATATTATAATAGGATCCCCATATACCCCATATCATTTTTACTTAAGGGGAGTATACTTTGAGCAGCCCATGACCTTGTTTGGTACTTAGGAACGAACATAAACTTTAAACCCTAAATCGTAGTTTCCATTTTCTTTTCCATTTCTCGTATATAACCTTATATGCACGATATATCTTCTCCATTATCAAAAAATAGACGACTTTTGGGGGTTCCAGGTTTGGGTGGGGTGTGACACAATCCAAGTTGACCGTCCAGACTGCAAGGTTTGAGGTTTCGGTCGAGCGGAGTGATAGCTCCTACGTGGATACATAGAATAATACCTGGGGGTTTTCCAAACTGAGGGGTACCTTTTTAAGCCGTAATAAGGATTGTGGTTTATTGGGGTTTTTGTTAGGGTCCCCTATTTAGGGAAATTAGCACCTTGTGCAAACTTAAGCACCCTCCGCCCACCAGCATCAACATTGCCGACTGTAGCACTACTATCTTGGGAGACATGTGTAACATTGCGGGATAGGCATGTTTCACATTAGGGAGTAGCGACGGAGTGAGGGTGTGGTCACAGTTGTCGGGATCCTAATAGTCTTGGCGGGTGAGTCATCTGTGGTGGTCCCCAAAATATTGCGAGATCCTGTTAGATCCCCTTGTGACAGTACTGGGGCTGCAGACAAAGCTTACAGTTCGGCCTGCTTCAACGTGCCCATCCGTGGGCTTGCGGAGCGAAGCTACCAGCAACCATCTCAGCTGTTTGGTGAGCTGGTGCGCTAATGAAACGTTGGACTCCCGCGCTGGGGAAGCCCCCTGGCAAGGGAGCGTTCATGTAACTTGGGTCATCGATGGGGCAAGACTGGGGAGGTGAGATTATATCCAATAATGGAGAATTAAATGGACAAGAAAATAAAAAATGAAATGGAAACTGGGGTTATGATGGGTTATAGGAATATACTGGGGTTATATTGGGATAATGGACAAGCAAATGGAAGCTACTTTTTAGGATTGAGGGCTTAGGGGTTATTAGTCCCCTTCAAGTAGATAGAATATGGGTTTTATGGGGATCTTATAGAATATACCCAACGACATTTGAGGGGGCTATACATCTAGTTTGCGATGGCCATCATGGCTGATGTGAGCCGTGCCCTGAGTATGACCCATTCATTCAAGAGAAACAGTTGCAGGAGTGTCTAGAGGCGAATCCCAGCACAGGGAGTCTTTTTGTGTAGCATGAGGATCTTGTAGAACCTCCTGCAACTATTTTGATTGTCTCAATGGGATCCCAGATTGAACTTGGAACCAGGCATACATGTAAGCCTAGTACCTCTCTCAATATTTAGTCTAAGTTCATGTCGAGCGCCACGAACCACTTAGGGATCCCAGAAAGTTCATGATCTCCCGAGCCGCATGGACTCAGACACCTGGGCATGCGTCAAGGTCAGGGCTGTTTGTATTCCCTTCGCTGCTATCTAGAGGCCTCGTTCTCGTAGCTTGTTCTTACTGGTCAAATGGTTTTGCGCATAGGTAAGGTACTGCAATTCGAAGTAGTGGTTTATGGGTTGCTCAAATGTTGCAGCCAGAGCCCGAAAGAAGAAACAACCAACGCCAGAGCACTGTCACAATAGCACGCTCTGGTTGGCCAGCATGGACGCTGGAAACCGCATGCTCCCGGCAGCACAAGAGCTCATTTTCTTGGCCAGCATGGATGCTTGGGGGAGCGTTTTGCTCTGGTAGCGCGAAGCAATCACCTTGGCCAGCATGGATGCTTGGGGAAACTGTATGCTCTGGCAGCACAGAGGTTATTATTATGGCCAGCATGAATGCCCTGGGAAACCGCATGCCCTGGGAACACGAGCTTGGCCAGCCGGGATGCTCTTGGAAGCCCTGTGCTCAGCCATCATGGTACCCGCGGGAAGCGCGTATGCTCGAAAAACCATGGTTTTCTTGGCTAGCATGGAACTCTGGGGAACCGTATGCTCTGGTAAAACCTTATCTTGGCCAGCCTGGATGCTCAAGAAACCACAATCTCTGGTAATGCAGTCGTTGCTATCTTTGCACAGTATATGCAGACCGTCTAGCCTTGCTGCACAGGGAACACACGCGTGGCATCTGCACTGCGCTCCTCCGCGTCTCCCGCCAGGAGCCTCCTTTTTTTTCTTCACCAAAATGATCACGTTTTCTCACGATCGAGTTGGAGCTCGCCTTCAGTACGAGGACTTGTACTGGTGTCTCCCACCGTTGCACTAGCACTACTGCCGACCTTTTGGCAGTGGAGTTTCATGTAGTCCTCTCATAGGCCACTCACTCTCTTGTAATTTCTTTTGGTTCATATTCCCAGGGTCCTCCGGGGCACACATAACGCTACCCCCAAAACCCTCATAGCATCCTGCACATGCTTGTCCCTAAGGCAGAGCCAAGAAATCTCGATTTTGATTCGCAAGCCGAGCAGGTTCATTGTAATGACCTTGAGGCCCTATGCACAGGATCCGCCCTGGGCGTTTGCCCGTGATTTTTTGGGTTGACCCCAACCACAACCCAGGCCCTCTAAAGGATCCAAAAAATAGGCCCCCCTCCAAAATGGCTCCATTACTACATTGAGGAACCTGGGTGACTATTCAGGTGTTCCATTTTTGGATCCTTTAGGGGGCTGGGAATAAGATGAATGCCCGACTTGCCCAAACCATGACAACGTCCATGCCGAACTGCATTCTGTGACCAGTGCAGCAGCGCATCCATTTCCAAAACATGTAATGCCTTGAAAGACATGATGGTCGACTACATGTTACAACGGCAAGAAACAAAGAAGTTGTTTCAGCCTGCGGTTCGGCACACGTTTTCGAGGAACATGCATCTTTTTGCTATCGAGACTTCGCGCCGTTCAGACATTTGCTGGAATCCAGAAATTGACAAAGCAGGGCCACTACCGACGAAAAAAAAACAAAAGAGGTCACGAACCACGAGCTTGCCGAACAAGTGCGGAGCACTAGTCTCGATGGTGAAAAGAAGCATCCCTTCTGAGACAAAATTTTGCAGTCTACCAGGACCAGGCATCTTTACAGGAGGTTTGTAACTAACCAAGTCTTCATCACCCTGGGCCTGCCAAAGCCGTAAACAAGCTTTGGCTCAGGGGTTCCGTTCAGTAGGGCATGTCTTGCTGAGCTGCTAACAAGCTCTTCCCAGCAGATGCCATAAACAATGCGCGACAAAAATCTAGAAATTCGGCCCTCCTGTTTCGATACGCGTTTGCATCGCATGAGCTTCAACAAGTGCACAGTGCTCTTGCGCTGGCTTGCTGACGATTTCGCACATGCCTACCGGCACATCAACCCAAACACGCATCCATGAACACAAGCCCTGCCACGAAATTAGGCTGAACATCGCACGAAAATCTTCCGCTAACAAATGCAGAAAAGACTGCGCGGGCTGGTTCTTTTATCTCATCCTAAGCATTTATCGTGGGCAACGAAAAGGAAATCGAAAATGACATGGGAACTGGGAGTATATGGCGGTTATACAGGGAGTATATACAGTATGGGGGTAGTGGAAAAGACAAAACTATTTAGGGTTCACGGTGTGTGTGTGTGTGTGTGCGCGTGTACTTAACGGCGTAACTTAGTTAGCGGCAAGAAGAGTTACTAAGTCAAAAGAACCTTCAAGCATGCTTCTGGGGCTTTCCGGATCATGAAGGCAGTGAAGTTTTCTATTGTTCCTCGGCCATGGAGGTCAGGTAGGGTAGGTTTTTCTCAGACTTCAGTGGCCCGTTATAGGCACTTCAAATTTTTAGAAACCCTAAACCCAAAACCTTGACTCATGGGCCGGAAGCCTCAAACCCCCCAATTTCTGGAAAACTTCCGCATCCAGTTGATGCATGCGCATGTGCCCTCAGAAATTGAGGAGTCCCGGCTTGGAAATGGTTTCATTCATAAACAGTGTAGTGTTTAGGGGCTTAGGATCAGGGGGCTTCAGCGGTTGAAGAATCAGGGGTAATACTCGGGTTATACTGGGGTTACATTGGGATAGTGGAAAATAAAAGGGAAACTACTACTTGGGGTTTAGGAGTTTTGGGGTTTCGGAGTGTGTAGAGGTTTAAGCGGAAAAGGGTTTAGGCAGTTGTTGCGCAGCCGCATGCGACACCTCTCTGCGCCCTGGCTTCTTAGCGAAGGCCCATGTTCCGCGTATTGCGCGGCATGTTCCCACTCCATGTATGCTGATCCGGACTTTCCTACTCAACTGTCATCTCTAGTCGCACATGCATTCTGGATACCTTTCTTGCAATGGAGATTTTTGGGCAGCTGGATACCTTGAGCAAAGTCAAAATAATGCTTCAAGTTTCATTATGTTATACCCGCTATAGACTGGTGTCAGTCTAGAATACCCGACATTGGGGCCCTCCTTGGTAATCCTAAGCCCTAAACCCGTT
This sequence comes from Symbiodinium pilosum, assembly GCA_905231905.1. Lineage (NCBI taxonomy): Eukaryota > Dinophyceae > Suessiales > Symbiodiniaceae > Symbiodinium > Symbiodinium pilosum. Next base: position 9,000 of record CAJNIZ010047710.1, on the reverse strand, counting down.
AAGCCCCTGATTAGCAATCCCCAATGTTCTTCGCGCTTTTGACTTGGTGGCGTATGGCTGCGGCGGAATTTGCTAGATTAGGCCCGGATGTCGACCTACCCTAAGGCTTTTCTTGGGTTTCTTTTTGGGGGTTTAGGCTTTAGGGTTTAGGACTTAGGGTTAAGGGTTTAGGGTTTTCAGGTTATTTGTCGTCTCCTCTGTTACTCTTTTGTTGTGGATCCGTGACAAGTCAGCAACAAGCCTAAGATTTGCGCTGCTTAAAGAACAGGTTAACATGCCACTGTACCCGCAGCTTCCCTTTCATTGTGCATCTGATTCTCCATTATTGGTAATATACCTACACCCTATCTAAACCCTGAGAGGTAGCTTCTTTTTTGTCTGTTCCATTGACATCCCTATATAGTCCCTATGAATTCCCTATTGAGTTCCAAGGTGTCTCCAAACCCTAGACCCTAAGACCTAAACCCTAACCCCTAAGCCCTAAACCCTCAGCCTTAGACCCGAAGCCCTAAACCCTAAGGCCTAACCTAAAGACGAATCGGGGTCAGGCGGTTCGGGCCTAAGACCAAGAGTTTGTCAACGGACATCAGCTGGAGCTGCAAATACCGCAGCGCCACCGTCATCGCTCTGAAAACGTGAGATCTAGGGTTTATATGAGCCATAGTCTCAACTCCTCACGGGGGTTGCATTGTAGGGGTCGTATAGGGAGTACTATACGCTAAGAGGGATGCTAGGAGTGTAGAATATGGTTCATACAGGGTTAGTATACGGATTTTATAGGGATATATCTAGGGTCTATCTAGAGTCGAGACTTGGTGTAGGGATGTTATAGGGATAGGTCTGGCATGCTGTGCGTTGCGCCCTTGCACAACAACAGGTCTCAGAATGGCTTACCTAAATTGCAGGGTACTCTTGCTGGTACAAGGATTTGGATTGAGGATGCTCGTTCGGTATGCATAAACATAGATGTCTCAAATTTTCAGGTTACTAGTCTATATACGCCACGGCGTACCTCATCGCCCTCAAAACAGAATGACGTAGTCGAGGTAGGATCTGTACACTGTGCATCCAGTCCTCGACCACAAGAGCAAAAACCATGCAGGGCCCTACTGGGTTGCTAGCGCAAGTAGTTCCCGTTACCGCCAGGCTCCCAAACGCGAGCAAACTCAATGCCCAAGGGCTGCTTAAACCCCTATATAACCCCAATATAGCCCTATAATATAGTAGTCTCCATTTCCTTTTCCATTAACCCCTATATTACCCCCCTGGGTAAGGTCGCGACCAGTGTCTCCCTATTCCCTTATGGCCCACTGGGCGGGCGACTGCCAATGGGTGAGGCAGCGAGATGCATGGCCGAAGGCAGGTAGCGATCATTCAACCGGCATACCAATGCAAATCTGCCAAAGGAAAAGCGGCCAGGGCGTCAGCAACACTATCACTAAAAACAGCGTTTGCCCATGTTAAAGCTGACGGCCCTAGGTGTGGGCCGCGGCCTTGTGCGAGATCGGAATGAGCAGACTCAGCGGGCCTCTTCAAATCCAAACGCTAACACACTGCGCGCTGGTCTCGGCCAATGGGTCGAAGCCGCAGGAGGTATTCATGCCAGGTTAATTCCCGCCACCACGCATAGACATAGCGCAGTGGCCACCATTTCCGGAGGCATTAGTGTATAGAAGCAAAGATTTCCTGCCATGCTTTTACTCATCAGCAGTTTAGGAACCCTGACCCACCCTTAGTGTTGTCGAGGTGTAGCCATGGGCCAACGAGGGTAGAAGAAGCCAGTGAGGTTGAAAATGCTTGTGCTGTGGTTTGTTGCCAGCCTGCCTACCCATGTGGTGGTTGGCAGGGAAGGAGGGAATGGATCCTTGTCGTAGTGTTCATAAAAAAAACATGAATTGTTTCCGTACCCCATTCCTCCGGCTGTAGCCTACTGGGTTGCTGTTAAGAAACTTAAATTAAGGTACCATAATGGGACTATATAGTAATTAGTGTGGTTTCCCCAATATAGTATCTTAAATTAAGTTCCTTAACAGCAGCCCAGCCTAATACCTCAACTGGCTTACATGTTCCCAGTGCCTTGGGCAGAGTTCGGGCTACCAGCGAGAGTTTCAGCGGCCGAAGGGGAGGAACCAACCAGGAGGCAGGAGTTGTAGGCACTCAATGGGCTCCACACACTAAGAGGGACCCCATAAAAAATTGCTGAGCCAGTGTCCTAATCCTAGAAGCCCCTGTCTTTGAGTTTGTTACTAAGGGAGCAGGAGAAAGTTCGGAAGTTCGAGATATGGACCTTGTCTCTTCAGCTCAGAAAGTTTGTGGATTCCGAAATAAAGGAATCTCAAGGACCCTGCCCAGAATTAAGTAGCTCCCGTAGACTTATAGTCCCCGTCAAGTAGATAGAAATAGATTATGGCGTTGGGTATACTATAATCAGATCCCCATATACCCCATACTCTATCTACTCAATGGGAAATATAGACCCTGAACCGCGAATCCGGAATCCTAAGCCCTACAGCATCCCTGAAACTTAGGCTCATGTATGTTCAGCCCTAAACTCATAGGGTTCTAAGAGGAGCCCCCCCCCCACATTTCAGACGCCCAAATAAGCCCTAAATGAGCTTTAACAACCTCTAATATGGTTGTTATGTGGGGGCCTTTTTTGGGACCCTATGATAAACTCCGCGCCCTGTACCAAGGGTCGCAACAGAGTAGGCCAGAAGCCTCGGGCACCCGCGGGACGCCTCAAGCAAAAATCTTGATTTTGTTCGGGAAGCGGCTTATTCCCCACTTATTCCCAGTAAGTTCAGTTTTGGAATCTGCCATCGGGAGTCCCAACCCTCAAAGCGAAACCCCTAGGCCTAAATCGGCATAGCCCCCACTCTAAACCCCAAATCCTAGGCCCGAAGCCCCGGCCCCAGACCCACGCCCCAATACTCCAAACGGGCGTTTGCAACAATTCGGAGTCATTTTTCTCAGGGGCTGCCACAGTATTTTGGGATATACAAGGGTATCCTGATCCTAAACCCTGAGCCAGAGACCTAAACCCTCTAAACCCTAAGCCAGAAACCTAAACCCTAAACCCTAAACCGTAAGCCAGAAACCTAAACCCTAAACCCTAAACCCTAAGCCAGAAACCTAAGCCTGAAGCCTGGAGCAGGTTGGCCTCCCAGCCCGCCCCTAACGCTGCCGAACGGAAGCTCGCAGTCTGAATGATCTCAGAGTTCGGGGACATATGGTAATTTCCCTCAATAAGGGGACCCCAATATATACCCCAAAATATCATAATTCTTATTATGGGGACCCCCAAGAAGGTACCTGTAATTTTGGGAAACCCCCATATAGGGGTTTAGGGTTTCGCGATGTCAAAGAAACATATGGTTGTCAGGTCTTTTCCAGGGAGCTCATGTCCAGAACATCTTATGTTCGTTTGCTGGTTCATGCTGATCTGTGTGGGGCCTTTAAAGGGGCTGGTCCTACTAGTTGTGAAAAGTTGGCGAAATCACAAGTAGTTGTAGAGATGAGTTGTTGCCCTGTAGAGTGGGCTGAGCATATGATGGCATCGTTGTGAGCGCTCGCGGGTGTTTACGGGCTTACGGAGTGCTTGAAGGACTCAGCTGGTTTCACTCGTGTAGCGTGCCCTAGCTGCGTAAGACCCTCTGCATGGCGCGACGGAGAGAGAGAGAGAGAGATATAGGGTCCTTTTCAGGGGTTATAGGGATTTATATAGGGATAAAAAGAGATACGTAGGAACAACGGAGAATCAAATGGAAAATGAAATGGAAGCTGGAGCTTATGATGGGGACAAAGACCAAAGGTTTAGGGCTTAATCAAATCTATAGGGCCCGAAGTATAAAGAATAGGGGTCTGGGGTATATCTTACGAAAAATTCTACAAGGGTCAGAGACGATATCGCCGACTTTTCAGGCTTCTTCACTAGGCTAGGCTTCAGGATTCAGGGTTAGGTTTCGGGGAGGGTGGGGCTTTGGGATAGATTCCGCGTTTTAGAGTTTACGATTCAGGGCTGGCTTCGCATATATGAGTTTGGCTCTTGGCCACATCACATGAGTATGGCACTTTACATGCTGAGCCTTTCAACATCGGACACTTGTTTGGGGACACCCCTCATGTAGGCATGTCTCCAGAAGAGCTCGTAAGAGCTGCTGTCAAAATTAGGCTTGCTAAGAGACCATGAAGGTGGACATGCGGGTCCCTCTTGTAAGGAAACCATGCCCCAGCAACTTGTGTAGGAAATATTGACTGCAGCTCATATATATTGCTGAAACAAAGGTCCCTCCTTCTGTTTATACTTCCTCTACATCTCCAAAAATACTTTAGGGTAGCCTCTATCATCCTCATCCCGGTTTAGGGTTTAGGGTTTAGGGTAAAACTCTATATTCCCCCATTACTGTAGCATGCCAGGCCTTACATAAACCTTGAATCATCTTCGCCCCACCCCCTCACTAGAGAAACTAAGCCTAGAGACCTAGACCAAGCCTGAACCCTAACCCTGACATGCAGACGTAAAAGCTGACTTTGGTCTAGGCGCGCTGACCCCGGGATGACTGTGGCATACATCCTGGATGGGACAGCGGCCTCGCCACAGCAACTGTACTGGGCGCGCAGGCAGTTGAGAATCCAAGCTCATGACAGAAGCCTCCAGGGTCGCCCGCTTCTCCGGGCTTAGGATTTGGAGGTTTCTTGTTAAAGCCTTCCAGAATCTTCCAAAGGTCTAGCTTTTTGGGATGCGCGGGGCTCTGCAGGATCTGCATTTTGGACGTAGCAGTGTTTTTCTTGCCCGTTGTGGCGTTCGCCAGGAACAGGTGAACACGTTGATGGACTCAGGAACTTCAGGGGGATTTCCTATCATGACGGCGTTGAACCCTTCAAGATGGGCGGCAGAGGGTGGGGGCGTTCTTTTTTCGACCCACCACGCCCTGCCTTACACCCACGCCTCGCCCAGGGTACAGATCGCCCGCGAGGCTTGCGACGGTCGAGGTAGGAACAACTTGCGTCACAGCTCGTAGCAGGCAAGATGTGTTCGCTTTGGCAATTACCGCTTCCACTGTATGGGCTTCGAAGTGCCAATTCGCATTGTAATGCATGACATGAGATTGATTTTGGCGTGTGCGTAGTCACTGTTTGGAGCCTGTATGATCTCATCGCGCACCAAGAAAACCCTAAGACTCAGAAGAACAAGTGCAGAAGAGTGTATACAACAACCTAATCTTGATCCCCGACATATGCTCGCATTGCAAGTAGTACTCATTCTTGAGTTGGATGGTAAGTTTATGCAGCAGTCATCGCAGCAGGTCCGCCAGCGACCAGGAACTACAGAACTGTAAAGCCTAAACCAATACCCAGGTACCCCTAAAAGGCTTCCCCAATGTGGCCCTAATATGGCCGTTATATGAGCCAATGTAGTCCTATTAAAGAATCCCAAAATGTAGGGATACAACCTTGGGGGTGAAAGCCTGAAACCCTTGACAAGCATCCCAAACCTGAACCCCCTAAAGCCTAAACCCTAGACCCATGATTAGTCAACCTTTTCTTTTAAGGGCCTTGGTATTAGGATCCCTATCATAACCCCTATTAACGGGAGGGGGCTTATCAATTGGGGGTCTACATTAAATACCCAGGAACGACGGGAAGCGGTGCCAGCTTCCCTCCGCTCCCCTTGGACTCGGAGAAGTCCCAGAAGAGTAATGAGGCTGGGATGGGTTGAGCTTTCAGGGTCTCATCCTTAATCCCCTCCCCCTAACATTAAACCCCCCATTGTGGTATGTCATAATATATCGCCAGTATTTAACATTAGGGGGTGGGGGGTTGCGGGGGCTTAATATTATGGGGAGGGGATAGAAGGGTTTCTATGTCAAACCATAAGCAAACGAGATGTACACCGGGATGGATGCAGATATGTGGTCAACAATTTGCCTTCCGCCAGGTGCTGCAATGAGGGCGCACCACATATTGTTCAGGGAAAAAAGGATGCAGGTTGAGGAGGGTGGAATGGGAACACAACCTTTCTTACTGGGGGTTAGTAGGGAAGATGGGAATATGGGGGTTATGTAGGGATAATATTGCCTTACTCCCCACTACCCCCCAGTAAGCTTTTGGTTGGAAAGGGATGATCAGCCGCTAGGAGTGTAGCGTAACAACTCCACCCTAAACTCTCAGCCCTGCATATAGTCCCCCTTAAGTAGATAGAACATGGGGTATATGGGGATCTTATTATAACATACCCAAAGCCATATTCTATCTACGAAAGGGGGGCTGTAAGACCATAAGCTGTATGGCCCACCATGTGGCTGGAAAGGTTCAGATGATCTTGTTGTTTTCTTGGACCTTTTTGCTGGCTATTTGCAGAAACTTGTTGCAAGTCACTCTCACCAGTCTGGTGCAAGAGTAGTCGTCCGGTGAGATCCAGTGACAAATATTAAGCTACCTTGCGTCGCCCAGAATACTGGAGCTGTTTCTGGCATCTGGCTGAATTCTGTGGAAACTGACGAGGAACTCACTGAACCCAATCCTACCTGCACAGCTTAGGGTTCTGGACACTGCCTTCGCAATGACAGCAGCAACCTGACGCTACCCTCCCTGAACTAACATGGGAGCCGAAAAAAGGGCCCCTTGAAGCCTACGCTCCTTTCAATGTGGGCTGTGCTTGGTTTCGATGTCGGTGTGCGGGAAGGGTGCGGTTGTGGGGCTCCGTGGAGGTTGAGGGGCAGTTGCAAGGCTATTTTGGATAGATCCTCAGCTATTCTCATAGGGCGTACTGGGTGGTGGACACCCCAATTTTGGGTTGAGGGTTCAAGTTATCGGTGTGGATGAGTAGGTAACACAATGGCCCCAAGCCCAAAAACAAAACACACAAATGTCATTATTGTACGCACTCTGGGGGTTTGCACTAAACCCTACCACCTGCGGGGCAACCCATCGAGGTTGCCGTCAAAGGCCAAGCTACTAAGAATATGGGGCCCTACAGACTTGTGAGGATTATCAGGCCATTTCGGTGTCCAACATAGGGATTGTGTAATCCTCTGCCACTAATAATGGCGTCCTACACCCGAATAATGAACCGCCATTTACACAATTATACAATGGAACTAGATGGAGGGCATGCATTTTCAGTTTACGTAAAGAATCAGGCTATGGCTTCTGTGCTGTTTTCTTGATAAACCAAAATTGTATTGCAAAACTCCCATATCCCATAGTGTTCCTGATTACCCTGCACTGTGTGATTCTTATGCGGCCCAGATTATGTTGCCTGCAGGAGCCTTTCCTTCAGCGCCTTGAGAGACAAGATTCCAGGCAAAAGCCGTCCAATGCGGAGGGCCACCCGGATCCAATGACATCCTAGCCTGCCTTTATTTCGGGATCGTTAACTTTCGGTCAGAGCCCGTCTAAAATCCCCTTGTGTCCCATGGTAGGGGCAAGGCTTGCACTGTGCTATGTGTTTGCCCAATGTGGTAGCCAGGGATCTGCAAAATTCCCCTGTATATTCATTCTACAAGCATAATTCAAAAGACGCTGAAACTGCGTTCTAACTAAATTGGTTGGTCGGTTGCCATGCCAGCCCCACAAAGTACACAATTGCCTTCTCCACCAAATCTGAACCTATCCCTCTTTTCCTGCCAGAGTCTGAGGCCTGAAGGAGATCTTCTGGTCTCCCTTCACACTCATGCCCCTAGGTGAAATTAGGGTTGATATAGGGTTTAGGGTTTAGGGTCCATGTAGGTTATGTTAAAGTAGGGGTATATGGGTCATATGGGCTTTGAAAGGAGTATTTGGGTTTTATGGTGAAATTAGAGGTCTTCTGGAGGGCAACTAAACGAGTGGTAGGAGGCATCCATTCGGCTTCAGGGTTTGGCGCAGCCACGCATAGAAGGGTTGGTTGCATTCTCTCAAATACACCTCAAGCTGCTATTGGTCATTATGCCTGCTTCGAGATTAGACGCTGAAGCCCCAAAAGAACCGACGCCCAGACCCTAAAGCCACAACCGCATGCCCTAATGTTTGAACGGTCGACCAAGCTAATGTCCAGTCATGCGGCCCTTAAACACAATCTCGGATCCCTTGGAAGTTTCTTGGAACTCCCAGTTGGTGTCCTGTATATGTTTCCGTTACATAGCCACAGAAAGTCAATCTTCCTTTGTCGGATAACAGGAAGTTTTTTTCAAAAGATTGTGTGTCTTGGTTCTGTCTAAGGTGCGCTGACTCATGCTCACAACGCTGTAAACATCTACAACTGCCAGTTAATGGGAAACACCTCCTTTGGCAACGAAGTTTGTGTGTGTGTGTGTGTTGTCTAAGAGGTGGTAGCCGTTTGAGAAGTGAAGCTTGGAAAACCAGCTTCCTTTCAGAGGCAAGGGGCAATCCCGAAAGCACTCTGGTTGGAACAGCTATGCGGCCTGGTCAACTTGCAATGCCAGCCCAAAGAGGTGTAGGCAGAGTGGCTTTGAAAGCACCCCCAATGCTTTTTCACTATGTTCTTTCTGGTTCCAGGTTGACCCTAGTGCTGTGATCACGATTGTTCCTACAAAGTGCTGGCTGGCAAATATGAACTTGCTCTCCTTGCTGTAGTTGAGGGCAGAAGTCTAGGCAACCGGCCTGGACTCTTGCTGCTTTCTGCCATCCGAGTAGATACGCACATTGGACCCATTGGACAGGTCTCCCCCAGTGCGCAGAAAGAACCACCGAAAGATCACGTCTCAAACCATCCTGACCCTAAACTAAACGCAACACCCCGAAATGAAACAGGTAGTGCCAGGTAGGAGGGATAAACCCCTAAACCCTAAACTCTAAATATCGCATTCTAACCTTGCGATGCTGTATGGCCATGGAAGTGGCAAAATACTCGTATATAGCCACATATAGCCCATACAGCCCTACTCAAATACTCCTTTAAAAGCCCATATGACCCATATACCACTACTTTGGCATAACCTACATGTACCCTAAACCCTAAACCCTATATCAACCCTAAACCCTAAACAATATAGCCCT
>CAJNIZ010047709.1:18472-35235 GCA_905231905.1 Symbiodinium pilosum | reverse complement strand
TATCATGGGTTCCCCTACTTCCCCCCCGCCCAATACTTCCGCCCTCCAAGGTTGCCCCTTAGTTAAGGGGAACCCATGAGTTTAGGGTTTGCAGGGTTTAGGGGTTAGGGTTTAGGGTTTGCAGGCTTGAGAGTTTGGGGTTTAGAACTACGGGTTGCCTTGCGTCAGTCTTCCAAGCTCTGCAGGGAAAGCGGATTTCGGTAAAACAAAAAACAAAGACACACACACACACACACAGACTCCCCGGCTTAAAGGAGAGTTGGGGGGTAGATCCCTATAACACTTCCTATATAAACGAGGGCCCCGTGTTTAAGGAAACTGCATATGGTTTAGGGGTCTTATGTAATTTTGAAGGCTTCTGATGCGCATTTGAGAAGGAGTGGTAGGGTCCGGCGTTGATGACCAGATCGGGATTTAACGCAGCATGTGCTGGACTTATTGAGACATTGCAGCTTGTAGGAAGAAACCTGCTATGATGCAATGTGGGTTGCGATGACCATCATTTAACCCTAAAGCCTAAACCAGAAGGCCATTGCCTAGTTCCGAAAAAAGGGTCCCATTCTGGTACCCCTAAATATTAGGTGCTGAGTTATATTTCTTCTATAACCAAAAGGGGCCAAGGATTTTGAGAACGACCCCACTGTTTTGACCAAACGGAAGTTGAGCTCTCTGCGGTTCAGCTGGAGTTTCGCTCTCACTTGAGAAGGTGCAGCACATGTGCCGTTGTGATGGCTTTAAGGTTGTGGGTTCAGTGTTTAGGGTTAAGGGTTTAGGGCACCTCGGTGATTTGGGTGGGGGTTATGTGAGACGTAGTCTAAACTCCCCAATGGGGGCTATGTAGGAGGTTATATAAGGGACTACGATAGGGGTTACTAAGGGAGATACTAGGAGTTTAGACTGTTGCTCATATGGGTTGCTTGGAGGGGCATGTTGCTGGCAACCTACTCAACACTGCAGCTATCACCCAATTCTAACCCCACTACTTAGGGGGACTTAAGGGGCTCGTATCTGGGTTACAGGGAAAGTTAGAACGAGGTTACAAATAGCACGCCTTCCAAGTATATATATATATATATGCATATATATATATAGTTGCCAAATGGTCGTTTCCTGAAATAGGGGACCCCACTATAGACCCCCGAATATTGTAATCCTTATTAGGAGTCCTGAAAGGTACCCCTACTTTTGAGAGACCCTCAAAACTCCTTGACTTTCCAAGCAGGATTAAGATTGTGGATGCTGCGCCCAGCAACAATCGCTGCCTGGCGACGTTGAGAAATCGGCTGGGGGCTCTCCCGGTCTATGTCTAGGGGTGCGCGCGAAAATTATAATTGGGCTAGGAGGACCCTCCACCTTGTAATAGTGGCCTAATACATGACGTAACCCTTATCACTGGTTCTGTTTTTGTGTCCGCTCCCCCCTCAGCCCCTGCCGTTGTTGCTTTTCTGGTACTTGTTCTGATGAAGAAGGTGTGCAAGACATGCGGCACGGTCAAGTGGGAGTTTGTCAAACATGATCGCGCATCATGCCTAATAATCTCATACCGTTATACCCTTATCATCCCTTCTTTTTCCTGGGGTCCCCAAGTGCGCACCTTTTTTGGGGAAACTTCCATGTGAATCCTAAACCACAAGCCCCAAAACCTAACTCAACAAGCCTAGGCCCCTTTTTCGATGCTCTGAACGGTTGTCGCACAGCCGCCCAGACAACGAGTCCCTCGGCAGACATTGCTCTCGCAACAAGGCTTACCCTAAGGGTCCAAGGACCCAAATAATAGGGTTTTGGGGCCCAAGTACGATAATATTAATGGTATTTGGGCCCTAAAACCATATTATTTGCGTAACAGTTTTGAAGTATTTGAAATTGGACACTTTTGCCCCCGATGTGGACAAAGATATTACCCTCTTTGTGGGTACAGGTGTAGCTGCTTATAAACAGAATAATTACCATGCTTCTTGTCCATAAGGATCCAGAATGGCACCCCTTGCTACAACAGTATGTTACTTATAGTATAAGTATAGCTGTCATTCTAGCCGTCAGTGACAGTTGCAGCCAGGCCTAATACCAGATAGTACGATAGAGTTTGGACATTGGAAGAGCCTTCTGAAGCCAAAGCAGGTTCCTCACATTCGATTTAGGACCTACGTATGTTGATAATCTTCGAGCTAAGAATATATACAGTGCATGTAGCCTCTGTTGGACTACCATAGGGTACTTGCTGATATTAGTGTAATACCCGTCCCAGGTTTGGTTTCATACGCATCCCTAGACATGCTTCCCTAGGCAACTTGGTGTACGGTTACAATAAACGTTGCAACCCTAAGCTTAAACCCTAAGCCCTATAAGCTCTAAACCGTCTAAACCCTAAACCCAGCTTTGGCCAAATCTGCTGCTTGGGAGCCAGTGGACCTTTTGGCTACAAGAAGTACCCAAAGGTCCATGTAGGTATAGGGTTTAGGGTTTAGGGTAGGCATTAATATGGTATATTATTAGGGCCCAAAAGGGGTTCCCACACCCCTACTTTAAGGCCAAGTATTTAGGGTTAAGGGTTTAGGGTTTAGGAATGTTTTATATAGGTGGACCCCCCCACCTGTAATAGTGACTATACGGGATAGTAGTGGTTATCTTAGGGTCCGATTATGTTCCTATTATACCACCATTAAAGGGTGGGTGGTCCTCCTGAAGTTTAAAGGGTGGGTGGTCCTCCTGAAGCATAACAAAGTATAACTGTAGGCAGAACCCAATCATAACCCGATTAGGGGACTTAGGGAGCTTGCGCACCAACCCTAAACCCTAAACCCTAATACCCTAATACCCTAAACCCTAAACCCTAGATGACGAGCCTGAACCTCCAAGCCAGTTTGAGGCATCATAAGGCCAGGCACTACCGAGAACTTTCAACAGCTTTTGGGGTTTAGGGTTTAGGGTTTAGGGGTATGCCACATAAAGTGCTTGCGGAACCTGAGCATTAAAAACTGCTCCCACGTAGTGGTTTCCGAAAAGTAGTATAAGGATATAGTCTTTGGGACCCTGCTGTGCAAAGCGTCTAGAGCCAGACCAGGATGGTTTAGGTCTTAGGGATCCAAAGCCCGGAGCCTAGATGTTTGTTTCCAAAACACGGGGACCCCATCATGGACCCCCGAAATGCTATAATTCCTGTTACAGGAGCTCCTCAATCAAAAGGGGCCCCGAATTCAAGGACACCCGAGTCCTTATAGATCATGCAAGAATCCCAGTTTCCACATGTCATTTTCCAATTCTGTCTTGCATTTGATTCTCCGCTATCGTGGAAAAGCCGCCAAATAACACCCGTATGCTTGCTATGTAGCCCCTATAAAGCCCCCTAGATAAAGCCCGTAAAGCCCAAATGCTAAACCCTAAGCCCTAGATCTTAAATCCTAAACCCAAGGCCCAAATGCTAAACCCTAAAACCTCAGCTCTAACCCGTAATCCTAAATCCTAAGCCCTAAGCCCTAAGCCCTAAGCCCTAAATCCTAGGCCCTAAGCCCCGAATCCTAAGTCCTAAACCTCTCAGCCCTAAACCCTGACTCCTAAACCCTAAACCTTCAGCCCCAGCCTCGCAATCCTAAATCCTAAGCCTTAAACCCTGAATCCTAAGCCCTAAACGCCTCAGCCCTGAACCCTGAAACCTAAACCCTCAACTCCTAAACCCTGAATCCTAAGCCTAAAACCCTGAGTCCTAAGCTCAAAGCTTCGTGAGGCTACATGTCCCCGGAGAACTGTGCCAGCCCAACCCGCTGCGCGCTGCCGCCTGCTGTAGCCAGCAGCACTTCACCAGCTGCTCGGTAATCCCCTTTGATTAGGGTTTAGGGTGTAGGGTTTTGGGGTTCAGGGTTTATGCTTAATTTGCGTTGTGAGGGACGCTATGTGGGCTGTTCTCAAAAGTATGAACTCCTATTGGTTAGAGATTATATTGCGGCACCTAGTATTTAGGGGTGCTAAAGTGGGACGCTCATTTTGAACCCCTTTTTGGGTTATTGCTTATATTAAGGAACCTAAAGTTTCGGGGTATCAAAATAGGACCCTATTTTGAGGAACTAAACATAGGGGGGTTTAGGGTCTAGGGGTGGTTACGGGTTTGAAGGTTCAGGGTTCAAGGGTGGTTTAGGGCTTAAGGGTTTGGGATCTAGGGTTTAATTAGGGCGTAGGGCATGTTACTTAGGATTTGTCGGATGATGGATCCTTACAATCAGGATTCCGTTCGTGAGTGATGGAACAGCTTCTGGCACATACTCCGTCTATTTACATAATCCTAGTTTTAATTCTATATGTAATCCTTGATGGGTTTAGTTCAGACAAGTTCAAGCTTGATGACGGAAAAAGGAGTCAGACGCCGACTACTCTGAGCCTGAGGACAGTGGTTACCCCAAGATTCCCACAAAAGAACCACAAAAGAAGATTTGGTAGTTTACCTAAATAGGGGGACCCCAAGAAAGACCTCAAAATGCTTTGCTCCTTTTTCTGGGGTCCCCCCTAAAATGGTGTCCCCTAATTTTGGGAAATCCCCATGTTTCGTATTACAAGGCTCACAGTGGAAGGTTCCTTCTTTGATGCCAGCACTTCAGACTGAATAGATAATGTAGGGGCCCCAAACCCTACGACCCTAAAACTCCATATAACCACCAATGTTTTGGTCTGCGATTGCTTGTTCCATTATGGAATATGGTACCTCAAGCCGGTCTCAAAATCATGCTGGTCAGCACTTTCAAGCTTTAGGGTTTAGGGTGTATTTTACAGACTGCTACAGAGGCACATCTCAGATCCGCTGAAGAACTCCGAAGACTACCGTTGGGGCAATATTGGGTTCCACATTAAGCTGGGGCAGGAGACCTAAAACCAACTCAGACAGTCAGACCTTTGGAGTTTCGCCCCAGGAGTGGGCAAACGTCCGGCTCTTCCCTGTCTTTGAAAACAAAGCGCAGCCTCTTGGCAGTCATAGCCGTTCAGAGTTTAGCGTCTAGGCTTGACAGTTTGGGGTTACCTGAACCCCAAAAGAATGTAGAATAATTGCTTGTTGATCTAGTTTTAGGGATTTTTGGCTATTAGTTTACCTACTTTTGGGGTGAGGTGTTTCCAGTGCGTTAGGCTGTAATTAAAGACACACTCAGCTCAGACCTTGGTGTTCCACAGGGGGCGTCCATATGAGTAGTAGTTTATTTGGGGGTATTATGGTACCCATTATAGAGTAAGATTCTATCCTCCTTTTGGGGAATAGTATTTTGCAAAAGGGATATAATCTTGCTAGGTTTAACCACCAAAAAATCGCTACTCATATGCATCATGGTTACAGGTTTCTATCGCCATGGGACACATGGAGCGCTCCAGGCAAAAAAGGTTTTTGCCCAATTATTTCAGTGGATACTAAACATCCTGCATGGCCACCAAGTACCTTATACTTTGGGAATTACGGTATTATTGTATAATACGTAATCGAGGCACGCAGGATTCTTCAATATCGGCAGTAGTTGTTGTCTTTGCTTCTCAGTAGATGCTGCATGTCTTATGGGCAAGCTCAGAACGTAGTCAGTTTAGACTTGAAATCATTACAAGGGAACCGTGCCGTGAATACTTCTTACTTGCTGGGGGGGATGGTTCATAAGAGGTAGGAGCTTGTTCCCTGAACCCTAAACCCTAAACCTCAAACCCTAAACCCTGAACCCTAAACCCTGAACCCTAAACCCCCAAGCGCTTCTTCTCATCTGTTTGTCTTTCTGCTTGCAAGGAAGCCCATGCCCTACGATATCTGCCTGCTCCCTGGCATGGAGCCTTAGGGCTTGGGGTCTAGGGTTTAGCGCTTAGGGTCTAGGGTTTAGGGCTTGGGGTTTAGGGCTTTGGGTTTAGGGTTTAGGGCTTTGGGTTTATAGGGTTTAGGGCTTTGGTTTCGGGTTTAGCGCTTTGAGTTTAGGGTTCAATACCAAAAACAGAACACCACATTGTGGCCGTGTGCTTGCGCAAGGGCTCCGTGCTAGACTTTGGTGCGCATCCATTGACTATGCTTATTATGAGCACCCAATGGTTGGGTATAACTATTACATATGATAATTATGTAGGGACTGTATAGAGATAAGTTCCCTCACGTTCTGCAAGCATTTCCCAACCCGAAAAGCAGCTTTCACTCATATACCCGTTGATATTCCTATCGCCCTCACATCCTGCAGATGGGTTATCCCAACACGGTACGGAAAGCAGCCGTTGTTGAAAGCTGGATGTTGTTAGCAGGTGCCCTTCTTGCTTCCTCTTACCTTTGGTTAGGGTCCTGAGAACCATCCCGCAAATTGGCCTTTTGCCGTGGAAACCAAAAAGGCCTTTTCGGTGCAGGTGGTGGCAGTGGAGATGGTGGTGGTGCTACTTCTGAAAACAGACCTCTGGATTCTTGGAGATGGATGCCCTCTACAAGGTACCACCTGTTCTCATCGTATATAAAGCCCTACACCCTAAACCCTAAACCCAGGGCTTCCTCAAGTTGGGGAGATTACGCTCCCGAGAGACACCACAAAAAGATTATCCTCAAACCTCCAAAACACATTTCCCAATGACAAGAGCGCAACCGCAGCTTCAAATACCACAGTTATGGGGTTTCTGGAACTAAGCGGCTCATTGTTCCCCAAGACTGTACTACTCATTCTGAGGATCCGGAAAAAGGGGGCCGTTGACTCAGAGAAACCATAAACCTTATATCCCCATGCCTATATATAGATCTTAAAACCCAATATACCCCCGACAAAATAAGGAATGCACCTATGTATCACAACTCTACCTTAACCTAAATCCGAAACCCATTCAGGATTTCAAGCTGCTACTCTAGGTGCCTGGGCTCTTGCGATCAGGCTGCAAACTGGTTCAAGGCGGAGGGCTTTGGGTTTAGGGCTTAGGGTCAGTCTACTGTGCTTGGTTTGGGGTTTGGGGTTCAGGGTTTGGATGCTTCTAGGGCCGTTGGGTGCGGTAACAGGGTTGGTGATCTGGGGTTTGGGAATAAGGCTATAAGGGCTTGCTAGGATTTTTGTAGAGATTGCGACATCTAGTGCAGCTTAATAGGGATTGTGTGCGGATGGTCATGGATTGCAGACCTAAGCCCCAGTTGCTTGCCCTGCAGGCAGGAAGCATCCAGACCAATGTGATCCAGGCTTGCCAAACAGCAGAACATGAAGATGTTAGGGGATTTTGATAACCCCAACCCATAAAGTTGGGACGCGAGTATAGTCCTATGGTTTTTTTCAAGTTACAACATTCTTATTTCTTATTAATGGAGGGGTCTAGCGTGCATATCCGAGTCGGGTTCTGGTTTTCAGTTCTGGATTGCTTCAGTGTGTGTTGCGGAGCAGTGGTTAAGCCGCTCCTCTTCATATTTGTTACAGAGGTCAGAGCTGTGTGACAGGCTGTTCATAGAGTTGAGAGAGGTGTAAGAAGGTGGCGATAGCATTCGGAGGATTTCCGGAGCATCCTGCGTCCAGCTTGGTTATGACAATTGATTTCCTGTGTCATCGAGTCATCGGTTTGGTAGAAGACTGGAATTGTCAATTTAATCAGTCGCTTGAGTATGTAGTATTAATGAAAGGAAGGGATTTCTGTGCGTCATGCGCAAGATCATGCATACATTGGGGTTCCTTGCATGAAGCGCAGGTGTTGCCACAGCCCATTGTCGCCAACAAGGCCGGCCAGTGATTAAGATATGTCCAAGATATCTGCCAGATATCTTGTGAGGCAGTTCATTTGGACTCTGCATGGGAAAAGTGGGACAAAGTTGGAGAAACCAAAAGGAACCGCGTGGGAGCTTTTGCAAGGGATTCAGGGTTCGTGCTGTCTTACGTAGGGAACTGAATTTGGGGTTCAGGACTTAGAGGTAGACCGTGCAGCTAACGGAGCTTTCTCTACAATAATAGCACCCTATGGACCTGGGGATACGTGGCGGGTAGTATGCGTGGGGATATTTTCGGAAGTACCAGGGTTTATTGTAAGGAATTCCCATGCAACGGCGGCGAGCGTGAATGTTTCTCTAAAGATCCTGGAAGCCAACGCGAAGTACAAATTCCCTTCCCCTGAAATAGCCCCCACACATACTAAATGAGCCATAATCTAAACTAAGGGGGGTTATATAGGGGAGTATTATAGGGGTCATGAAGGGGGATACTAGGAGTTTAGCCTATGGCTCAAATAGTCCCAGGTTGTGTTATCACTAGTTAGACTGAGGTGAGTCGTTTCTTCGTGAGGATAGAAGGTAATTACATCCGCTTCGGTGATTTACATCTACACCCCGGGCCCACCAATCCAAAAACCCAAGCCTCAGAATCAGAGACTCCCCTATTGCTATGCCTGGTTGGTAAGTCTCGTGCTCTTGGAGTCAAAACATGTCTTGCACTTGAGCCATAGTCTCAACTCCTTAAAGGAGGTTATGAAGGGGATCCTATTGGGAAGTATTGTAGGGGTTACCAAGGGGGATACTAGGAGTTTAGATTATAGCTCATATAGACTTTATAGCACATATAGACTCCTCAGAACCAGCATGTGCCGTGGCTACGTCTCTGACCCCAAAGCCTGAACCCTAAAGGGTCCTAAGGTCACATCTTCCAATTCTGAGCCTTCGGGATCATGCCTGTGCTTCTAGAATCTGAGGGAAGGGCGAACCCTGCCTTCCCTTACATCCTCTTTTGAGGGGCTCCTGATAAAGACAGGTAGATTATTTGTGCGGGTGATCTCAACTAGAACTCTACATGACTCTGCCCACAAGCCTCCTTGTAGGATCCCTGGAAATCCTTCTTGGCCCCAGCTCCTCTCAGTGTAAGGTTAAAAGCATGCCCTCCCCCCAAAGCCCCGCAAGACCATGTGGGCACAAGATATTGGCCCATGCTTTTGAAAGTGCCGACACAATCAGAGTCCCTCCCATATATGGTTGCGTGCTGGCAGCCTCCCCCCGCTTCCCCCTCCTGCCCGCCCATGTGGTGTGGTTGGTCTTGAGGACACAGGAAACCCTAAACCCTAAACCCAGGGTGCAGAAAGCCTCTAACAGGCTTAGTGGGGTACGATTGCTGGGGCGGCCTGCACCTTTACAGCCCTATAGTCCCCCTTAAGTACATAGCCATATTCTATCTACTTCAGGGGGACTATAGACTCTAAAACCCTAAACCCCATATTCTATCTACGTGAGGGGGTTTATGGACCCTAAACCCTAAACCTTTTCAGCCCTAAATCCTTACCATTAACATGACTTCAATCCAGAGCTTTAAGCCCTAACCTGTTGCATCCCGAAACCCTGAACCTTAAACAACTTTGCACACGGCTTAGGGTTTAGGGTTGAACCCTTAGATCTTTGAACCTTGAGCCCTGAAACCCTTCACCCTTGAACTCCAAGGCCTTTGCAAATGTCAACCCTAACAGCTTAGGGTTTAGGGTTTAGGGTTCAGGTTGTAGGGCCCCACCACTAAAAACCTTGAGCCTCAAAACACTAAACTCTAAACCCTAGACAGTTGTCTCCATTTTCCTTTCCCTTATATAACCCCATATAACCCTGTAACACCCATACTATAGCCTTAATCCCTAAACCCTAAACCCTAAACCCTGAACCCTAAACCCTAAACCCTATAGCCCATATAGCCCTTAATCCCAAAACCCTAAACAGTTCAGGTCTTGGACCTGGAGCTTCTGGGCACACAAGGAGGTTGGGGCTTAGCCTCCACGGCGGCGCCTGAGTTGAACCTCGGCCGTGAGCTGATAAAGGGGCTCTATGGGTGGTTGTCAAAATTATGGGTCCTTTTTTTGGGTACCCTAGATATTAAGGTGCCGTATAATAATAGGAATCCAAAAAGGGACCATAATTTTGACAACCACATATATGAGTTTTGTCTAAACTCCTTACCAGGGGGTTATATAGGGGATGATATAGGGGAGTATTATAGGGCTTATTAAGGGGGATACTCGGAGTTTAGACATGGGGGTCTATAGGGATATGCAGGGATTCTAAGGCTATACAGAATTCCATACAGGCCTATGTAGGCGTTCTACAGGGTTGCATTCAGGGTTTACGGTAGGGTTTAGGGTTTAGGGGATTTGGGTTGAGGGTTTAGGGTTTAGGGGTAGGGCTTCGGGTTTAGGATTTTTACCCCCCTAATGATGGAGAATCAAGTGAAAAAGAGACTGGAAGGTGAATAAAGACCGGGTTTATGCAGTGGTTGATTGGGGTGCGGGTTTCCACAAAAAAGGCCATTTCTGGAAACTCCTCTAGGGTGGTTTTAGAGTTTGGGATTAGGGCTTTAAGCTTCAGGCTTTGGAATTCGTGATTGCAATTTATGGTTTGGAATTTAGGGTTTTCGGTTCGGGGTTATCTCACGAGTTGTGTCGCGGTCATTTTGTATGGGTGGCTTCTAAGTTACTCCCCTTTGTTTGTAGGGCCGTTAAAGAAGGGCTAGAGTCTCTAAGCCTCAAACTCTGAAGCCTAAGTCCCTGGAACCCCAAACACATTCCAAGGAGAACCCATGCATTAAAGTGAGAAGCACAAATAGTACTTTGGGTTTAGAGTTTAGGGGTCCCTTCATTGCAAAGGCTGTTCCATATATATCTACACACATATACATATGCAGTAGGGTTTATGACGTGGCTAGGTGTATGTATATAGCGAGTGCCTGTTGGGGGGAGGCCATCACTCGAAGTCATGGTCATATCGTGCTGTGGGTGGAAATCTGGCACCACCCTACATACCTTACTTATACCGTGAGGTTTACAGTAGATGGGGGATCCACTTGGTGCAAGATTTCCTCCATCCACGGTCTGGATGTGCCAGGGAACCTTTACTTTCTTATGTGGTCGGCTGTCAAAAATGTATCCTCAGTAACATATCGAAAAGGGATACACTCCGCCAAACTAACATGGAAACCCATATAGTCCCCTTTCACAAGGACTGTAGTCTTTATAGGGCCCCTTTTGGGTTTCCATGTTAGTTTCCGGGAGTGTAGTAATTTGGGCAAGTAGTCTGTAGAATTCATCCTTGTTGGATCGTATACTATGTCTCGAACCGCTGTCCGAGCAACGTTAATGCGATGATTTGATACCAGAGATCTGAATCTGTCTATGAAGAATGCCTAAACCCTAAACATCTGTTTTGGGGTGGAAAGCAAGTTGTTCTTTCCCTCGCACGGCTTGTACCAGCAGCATCTTTACAGGAATTATCCACGCGGTTCAGGGGTTAGAGTTCATTTGAGTGCAGAGTTTTTTAAGTTTTAGTTTTAGGGTGCAGCTAGCTCATCCTTCATAACAGTGCGACTTGGGTCATGAACTCATCTTTTCACATAGTGGCAGTGGGTTGGGTTGACGAGGGGCTCAGGACCAACTGCACCATCCTGAACTTTGGAGACGTGTGGTTCAGAAGCATCCCCTGACCCCTTATAGTCCCCCTTAAGTAGATAGAATTTGGAATTTAGGGTTTAGGGTCTAAAGGTAGATAGAATATGGGGTATATGGGGATCTTACTATATCATACCCAAAGCTATATTCTATCTACTCAAGGGGGACTATAGACCCTAAACCCCTGAACCCTAAACCCTGAACCCTAAACCCTAAATAGTAGTTTCCATTCTCTTTTCCATTATTCAAATATAACCCCAATATATCTTATCTACTTAAGGGGGACTACAACCCTTTCAGCATCTCCAGCCAGTAGTCGGCTTTGACCAATCTGGGTCACACAGAGTTGCTCTTGTGTTTTTTGGACTTTACATAGAACACCCCGAGCGCAACAAAGACTTCACCTTTTTGTTGTATGTGATTTATTGACTTATTGATGCTTAAGTGGGTGAGTGCTGGAGTGGATTTGTCCAATAGTCCCTACATGGTCATTAAAAACTGTATTCTAAAACTGTATTTGCTTTGACTCCAACACCTCCCTCAAGCACAAGTAAGCGCTAAACCATATCGTGCTTTCCATTTTTTTTCCCATTCCGAAAGCCCTAGACGTCATTAAGCACTAGTAAGTGGAATTGGCAACCAGCTCTCTTCTTTTTCTAGGGTGACAGTTGGAAACCCCTAAGCCCTGAGCCTAAACTCTACGTAATCGCTAAACCCCAAGCCCAGGAAATTCCTGGAGGATGCCGAGGGCACGTTTGGAGCGGCTTGGATCGATGGCAAAAAGCTGATGAGAGGTAGGAATGCAGCATGTATTTTCGATGAAGTATAACCCTGAAATCTAACCACCCCCTAATAATGACCCTTGTCATTTATTCCCCCAAGATGGTGGCACTACAATAACTGGACCTCAAAAGTGGGCAAAATCATGCCCAGAGACTGATAAAACAAGAGTCAAAAGGGTTATACCTATGGGTTCAATTAGGTCTCGATGAACTAAACAGCAAAGCACGTGCACTCGCGTTGCTAGAAAATATTACGTAGGTTCACGGGTCCAGATGCTGGATAACCGAGTGTAAGAAGATGGAATCTGGGTTTCTGTAGGGGCCTATAGGATCTTTTATATGGATACCCCCAGGATTTATTTAGACCCGCATTTTACCAGGGACCCAGATACAAGGACGGGCCTTCCAAGAGCTACTCAGACAAAGAGCAACAGTAGAATTGGGTCAATCTTCATGCCGTGCGTGCAACAGGGCTTCGTACTTTTTATGCGAGACCATGCATGAAGGTGTGGAGGCAGCAGAGCAGCAAAAGCGCAGGACACCAACAGCTTTAGCATGGCGTACGTTTGCTTTTTAAAGTACCGAGTCCCTGCCTGTTGCCGTGACTGGTTTTTCACACTTGCTACTCGGAGGTTCATTAGTAAGTCAACTGTCAAACTTTCATTGAGGGCAGCCGGATTTGAGCACTTTGTTTCAAAATCGAAGCCCCCAGTCCTAGTTGTGGCTTCACTTAGCACCATGAACCTTCGAAAAAGGGTCATATGCTGTTCCTTGCCACGCGCATCCAGGACCCCTCGATTCAGGAAAGTACTTAAGATCAGAGGGGGGGATCTTAGTTTCGGGGCTCCTACAGTCGTATTTTGCTTGGCATGTGTGGACATCCAGCAGCTGGGAGTCTGCTAAACCCTCAGCCCCAACCTTTGTGCAGCAGGCTTCAGAGTGTTTCACCCGCACTCAGAGCCTACAGAGGCTAGCCTGCATTTAGAGGTTAGAGGGAGCCTATCAGGATGTATAGTGCAGGGTTTATGGGGATTAAATATAATGGTTATGGAGATATAGAGGGACTAGGGTTTAGGGATTGTTTTTTTTTTGGTTTCGGGTTGTTCTAAAGGTCCTTTTATAGAGATGGGACCATTCGGAATACACTTCCTCAAAGCGGAAGCCTGACCAGAACAGGAGCCCACCTTGTGGCCCTAAACCCTAGACCCTACCATTTGCTGTCTACACTGGCTAAGCGAGCAGACCTCGAGGGTGGAGACGGGTTTTTAGGGTTTAAGGTGAGAAGGAAAGAGTAACATCTTATCTAAAGACTACAGTCCTGATACAAGTGGCCTACGTCTTTTACATATTGTCTAAAGATCACAGCGACGACGAAGAGGAAGAACAGGAAGAAGCGGAGGACGCAGCGCCTTGTCTATAATAAGGTGCCTGGTATACGGTTGAATGCTAGCGGTCGTGGTTGCTGTTATTCAGTCTTTTTCCGGATCTCAGGTAGAGGAGCCGCCGGCAAAAAGAGCGCGTGGAGCTCCTTGTCTTCGTTACTTTCGTGCTGTGCGTTGTGCTTCTTGGGTGCTGGGCAGGCCTGTTGAAACTTTGCTAACCAAGGACGCTACCACCTTCATCACGCCACCTCCCTCCACCACACCCCCCCTCAACGATCCTCCCCTGCCACACCATCCATCCCGTCATCGAGCTCGAGCGATGCGGCCCCCAGCCTCACGCTCCCGGAGCTCAACACACTTCCACCAATTCTTCCACAACCATCCATTCGACACCCTCACACCCGCCCTTCACGTAACACAGTCCGCACCTACCCATGCCGAATGTGTTCCAGCTGCCAGGCACAACAAACACCCCGCAGCTCTCGCTGCAACAACCCAAGACCACGCGAGGACGTAGGGGCAGCAAGGGAGGACGCACGCCAAAGGCTCCGTCGCGCCCAAAGACGGCGCGCCGCGAACCAGGAGCAGGAGGAGGCCGAAAACCCGGAGGAGGAAGGGTAACAAGCGGCAACGGCCCAGCATATGAAAAAGGAGCAGCGCGTATTCTGTCCGCTTGGTTGGCTTTGCTTCTGCTGCCTGTTATCTTTTTTTTCCTGCTGGCCCAGGTCCTGGACATCTTCATCATTGCCGTGCTGCCGGGGCCTCGGAGTGCAAGAGCTCTGTCGGTTTCGCCTCTGCTGAGTGCTCGTCTTCTTTTTTCTGCTGGCCTGATACATGTGGCCAGCAATTTTTCATACTGACTGGAACTCGCTGGTGGTTTAGGGTTAACCCTAAACCCTAGACCCTAGACCCTAAACCCTTATTTGGGGAGCACCAGGCTGCTGATCAAAGCAGACCTGTTGGACGCTGTGGGTCTTTCCCAGTCAGCCGTGTTCATCAGGAGATCCCATCATGTCACGTTTGGAAGTTTGATGCTGGGTAGGCCCCTGGGATATTTAATATTTTCATGTATTTTCCATAATTGCTTTAATAGGGGACCCTATATATTAATATTGCTCAGAGGGCTTTAG
Organism: Symbiodinium pilosum; assembly: GCA_905231905.1. Taxonomy (NCBI): domain Eukaryota; class Dinophyceae; order Suessiales; family Symbiodiniaceae; genus Symbiodinium; species Symbiodinium pilosum. The sequence goes on along the minus strand of CAJNIZ010047709.1, from coordinate 20,589 downwards.
GGGCCAACCCAGGATAGCCCTTGCAAAATCTTGCACAATACCGACACCCTTTGAGGTCAAGTACATGCACGGATCTGGTGGTGGAGGCAATCCTGCACTGTCATACATACACTGTACGCTCGGAGCCATCGAGTTCGTGGGAAGCGCTTTGGGGCAGAGTTACATGAACCAGCTCACCATTTATTAGCTGACTCTGTGCCTTCTACTCGTTATTGATTTGCTACATTTATACCACACAGGTGCTTTAGGCAACCATGCTGCTTAGCCATACTTATCCATGCTAAATAGGTGATTGGATGCTCTTGCTCACCCACGACAATCCATATGAGCCATTCCGAACTAACGGGCGTAGCCCTAAACACTGAGTATATACGTACTGGGTGGCACTTCGGATTAATTGCCCGTACTGTTGCAGTACCACCCAACGTAGTTTCTTTGTCTATTCCACTCCCCCAGTCCCTACTACACAGGAGTAAGAGCATCAAGCTCAAGTTCAGATCCACCGGACTCTGTAATCCCTCTCACAGCCCTAGTAACAATGTAGGAATAGGCATAGGAATACTAGCAGGTAGTAGTGATAGTAAGAATAGCAATCTTGATAGTCTGGATAGTAGTAGCAGGAGTACTAGCAGCAGAAGGAGGAGTAGTAGTAGTAGTACTACTACTACTACTACTACTACTGCTAGTAGGAGGGCCTGGGCCCAAATATAAAAAAAACAATCGGCAAAAAAACATTTTTTCTCCAGGGCTGAGGTAGATCGTAAACCATCAGCCTATATATCCCTTTTGTCTTGTGAACATACCCTGGGGAGTCAAGGCGGTCCAGGCACTTGTAATTACGTATGAACCTTTAAACTGGCAACTTGCACCTTAGGCCCTGAACCCCAAAGCATGTCATAATGGCTGCGGTTGATTTTATTATTTGAAGGGGGACCTTTAACCCCTATATAACCCTTATTATCATTTAGTAGGTTTCATGTTCTTTTCCATGATCCCGAAACCCTAAATCCTGAACCTTATACAACCCCATTTAGTAGTTCTCATTTTCTTTGCCATTATCCTTGTAGATCTTGGGCATGTCGGAGCGTCCTGTTGAAGTTGTTGTGCTGTTTTTCCCTTCCTAAAAGCTCCTTGGGACTTAGCTTGGACCTTAGACCCCTAACCCTCTGGGATTCCCTTATACTCCTATTGAAAAAATTATAGGTACAGGAGGGTGAACCTTTAGTAGGGGTCTCAAATGCCAGCTAGAAAAAGGAAAATCTATCCCTTTACATGCCTGGTGTGCGTGCAGGTCACAGTTCTGAGAAGCTGCCAGCCGCAAGTTTTCACAATATTTTTTATGAAGGGGTCATGTGGATATATTGGGGTAATGCAAGAGGAAATGGGAGCTACTTTTTAGGGTTTAGGGACTTCACTGAATAAAGTAGACCCTATAACCACCCGTTTCTCCCAGCTCAATGCTGCAGAAGATCTGCCGGGGGGAGTGCACTTTAATCCACACTTACGTTTTGGGTCATTTCCCCTCCCAGTAACTGTCCGCAAAGGGGGTTTTGTTAAGAGGTTATTATAGCTCCTACATATCACTTACTGCGGCACCACTTACTGTAAAGGGGAATGACATCTAATATATACATATATACATATACATATATATATATATATCTATATTCTTGCGTCTGCTTTCATTTCCTCCCACCCTAAACCGTAAACCCTGCTTTGAAATTTTTAGGGTCCGGACGAAGAAACCCTGTGGTAGTACCTATCTCGGCCCTTGGCCATACCCCACACCAAAAAACCTGAAAGAAGATTTCAGCCGAGGACCCTGGCTGGCCATTTCTGCCTGACGAGCACCGACTGCAAGGTCCAACTCTGGGGCTTAGGGTTTAGGGTTGAGGATTTTATTTAGGGTTTAGGGTTGAGGATTTTAGGTGCTAGGGTTGAGGGAGAACGTATAGGGGCGTCGTTCCCACCAAAATGGAGAATCAGATGTAAAAGAACATAGAACATGAATTGGAAGCTAGGATTATACAGGATTGTAAAGACTGAAATGGGGCTGTCAAAATTATCATCCTTTTTGTGGGCGCCATCTTGAATACGGCGCCAAATATTTAGGGTAC
>CAJNIZ010047709.1:0-17960 GCA_905231905.1 Symbiodinium pilosum | reverse complement strand
CCGAAATGGTACCCCTAATTCTAGGAGACCCCATATGACCTTGAGTCTAAACTCCGCAAAGGGGGCTATATAGGGATGATATAAGGGAGTAGTCTAGACTATAGTTCATATGAGAGCTTGCCAGAACATTCTTTTTCCAGTCCTTTGCAAGCCCTCATAGCGACCTCCAGAATCCGCTACTCAGCCTGAATGTCCTTGGGGTCCCGACCTTGACCCCCTGGCTTGAGAATGCCAAACACGGAAATTCCCTCCTTGGTTCGTTCGGGGTCGCATAGGCTGTAGTTGGGTATTATAGGGTTGAGGGTCTAGGTTTAGGAGCCACTACTGCAATCAATCTGTCTGTGTGCGTCGTTGAAGCACTCATGCTGTGGCATGCTGCAGCATCTCTTGCTTCAAGGTTTTGTAAAGGCTTCTTTAGGCTGCTTCTAGGATGGTGCCGAAAAGTAGATCGTAAACCCTGGCGGCCCCAGGGCCAACTGGCCAGCAGGCTTGAAGCGTCTGGGGCCCTGAGACTGGGTTGCTGTTAAGGAACTTAATTTACGTAAGTTACTATATTGGGGGAACCGTATTATTTACTATATATACCCATTATGATAACATATGATGACTTAATTTAAGTTCCTTAACAGCAACCCAGGAGACGCCGCATCCTTGAACAACCAGACCAGGTGCTGATGCGATGGCCCAAGGCTGCTGGCATGCCAGCGTGAAAGCCATTTAGGGTGTAGGGTTTAGGGTTTAGGGTTTAGGGCATGGTGTTGAATCATGAGGCCCTTGCAGAAGTGGCCCTGTGGTGGACAGCTTGGGAGGAAACCGCGAAGACAGTACCGATCGACCCACTGCGGGAGGATTCTGGTGTAACCCTAAACCCTAAACCCCCAACCATAAACCCTTAACCCTCAACCCTGAACCCTCAGCCCTAAACTGTAAACCAAATTCAGAGGGCCCAGATTTGTCTGTTGGGCTTCCCATCCACCCAGGCTGAACCCTAAGCTCTAGGGTTTTAGGGTTTAGGGTTTAGCGTTTTAGGGTTTTAGTGTTTAGGGTTTTAGGGTGTATACGGGTTTTAGAGTCTAGGGTTTTAGGGTTTAGGGTTTTCGGGTTTAGGGTCTAGGGGCAAACTTTCAGAACTCCCCAGCCCATTGGCAGTCCCACAGTTTTGTACCAGTATTTCACCTTCAATAGCGGTCCTGTATGTGAAATGACTGCTACGTGGTGGAGTGTGGTGCAGGGTAGAGAGATTCGGGCGAACGGACTCCAGCAAGCATACCTAAAAGCCCCCAGATCATCCTCACAATGTCCACCCCTGTCCTCTCGTAATGGTACCTACATCGCCTCCCTCCACCCTCAACCCCTAACCAGAAACCCCAGAATAGTGCCTATATCCCTCCTGCGCTCCCCTTTAGCACCAGCGCGTATAATTCCTCAATGCACGAGCCATTTTTTGCAAGCTGCGGTCCAGGCGCGAATGAAGGCTAGAACCTTATGCACAGATAGAGGTGGTAGTGTCCATAAATAGGGGGACCCCAACAGAAGCCGAAGTACGATCGTCCTCATGACTTACTTAGTGGGATCCTTGGGAGAACCCCCAGGCTTCTTGAGACGGTTTAAGCCCTAGGGCTTGGAATGTAGGAGGGTCTAGAGTTTAGGGTGTAGCTTTCTGCGAGGATTACCATGCTCATGTTCAAGAAGGGTAGAGGTGCTAACGGGCGAAAAGTTCACCACGCAAACCCTGAACCCCAACCGTGAATTCTTGGGAATCAGATGAGCCCAGTTGTTATCCCTACCTGTGACGCTAAAGTTGCCCATATAAATCGTCCACTTGTCACAGTGGCCCCATAAAGCCGTTGTGGGTTGTCAGGAACGGCAACTATCAGTAAGAATCGGCAACAGTTGATGATAATCCTGAAATCAGCCCTTCAGGTCCACTGATGCTGAGGCATGTGCAGCTCATGCTGAGTGCCTCAACGCCTTTTTCTCGATCGCAAGCAGCAGGTAGCCACATTGCAAAGGGATTATCGTAGCATTCGGTTAAGGTATGGGTGGGATTATATGTATTCGTAAAGCTTTCATGAAAGCCTACTTGAGGATTCAAATCGAGGAGGACAAATCTAAGGAATATAGTTTCTGTAATTCCCCAATGAAGCTATAGAAGTAGATTGGGCTTCGACACTCGCCCATGCTCTGCACCCGGCACTGGATGCTCATCGTCAATTCCTTGGAGGATTGCGGAAATCACAACATGTGTGCAAATTGGGATAGTATGCATGCCCAACCTTCCACCCAACCTTGTTGCAGGACTCTTGATCGAGGCCGTGGCCGGGCATTGACTTCCCCGTGGCGAAAAGCTGGCATTTCTGACCTGTTTGAGATGGGCTTTGCAAGTTTAAAGATTTGTATCAGACTAACATTACAAAATCAATCATGAGTTACTGTACTTGATGGAGCATACCGGGCACTGCTGCAAGCTGCTGCTTTATAGGGTCAAGTTGGTCAGCAGCGACCGTTTGTCTACCTCTTTGGGAGCGATGGGTCCTTCTTTGCACCTCGCCACATCCTGGGAAAAGATCCACACAGTTAGGGGACGTTTCCGAAAGGAGATTGGCTGGCTTCAATGGCCCTGCCCCAACCCTGATAGTGATCTTGATGATTTGCACAGCCCCTCCACACGTGCAATTGAACTCAACGTGGAGGTCCTGAGGCACATGATCATAGACTTGCAGGGGTTCTCAGTTGACATCAAGTCTTTGCAAACGGAGGCTCGGGAGGGATCTAAGTAACTGGGTTCACAATGCTTGATGCCAACACGAGTATAGCTGTTCGGTAGACTTTCTCCATGTAGCCTGCCAGTAGGTGGAGCTCCTGTATGAGAAGGTCAAGTATGTGGTTGCCGATCCCCCGAAGCAAGCATACAAAGAAGCGTGGGATTTACGTCGTCTTTACACGTTTTGTTTTCGGAGACAACTTGATGCTTTCAAGAGAAAGCAGACACCCCGGGACCGCTTGGTGTGTTTCTGTTGGTGTATGTGTGTTTGTATGAGTTTCCATACGCCACATGCTGCATGTATCAAGTGCTTGAGTCGCACCCATCGATGCAGGACCCACGTGTGAAAGATCTCTTCAGGGTGATTGGGATTTATCGCGATAGGTGGGCCTTGCAGACTGAATGCTGGGGCGAGGCAGGCACCCCCCAGCTTGCAGACTGTGATACAGGGCGGGCTGATCTTGCAATGGACAAGAAGCTTGCAAACAACAAGCTTGAGATGGAGTGCTATGATGAGTGCGTGGCGGAGCCTGGGGCAACTGCCCCTGAACCTGAAGCTGCCAGTGGAAGTGGTGATACCCCAAAAGGTGGTAGGCTTTCAAAGATGAAAAAGAAGAAGAGTAAGAGTGCAACCAGCCTTGGTCGTAGCAACACAACCAGTTCTGTTGCTGAATCCGCTGATGGGACGATGGCGTCGGAGACTCCGTCCGAAATGGGCGCGGGAAAGGTTGATGGGGCCCTGGATGGTGAGGCCCCATCAAATGCCGAGGCCCTGCCATTGGAAGCAGCAACCCCAACGCCAGGTTTGCCAGCTTTGGCACCAATGCCCCATTGCAATGAGGTCATGACACCTGAGGAGCAGGAGGAGCTGAGGGACTTGAATGAGAAGATAGCTGCTCTTGAAAAAGAAGCTGCAAGGCAAGTGGGATTTCACCCCAGCATATCGCAGATGTTGTGTTTTGTTGCCATTGGATATCATGCAAAAAATCCCGTATTCACGTGAGTAGGCAGCAGCAGCTTGATGCAGGAGGCCTGTTGGACAGTGTCTTGTTCGGTGTGTATGCGTGACCCTATAGGCGCCATGTGAGCCATTAATGTAAAGATGACACATCTTGACAGGCTCAACTTCGAAGTCCTCTACTTCCGTGCGGGCTCCTATGATGGCGATTTCTCCAGATCAGGACAGAATTCTGTAATTGCTGTTGTAGATTTGGCGCCATGACCTTGTAGAGTATTTTGCGAGTGTTGCGCTCTGTATATGCCCAAACTGTGGATCGAAGGAGGAGACCCAGATTCTCCCACCACCGCCTGAGGATATGTTGGGCGGTGATGAACTTATCACCCCTAGCCCCCGGGAGCTCCGCTTCGACAAGGTTACCCCTGAGAAGAAGGCCAATCCTAAGAGGTCAAGGAGGTCAAGAAGATTGAGCAAATCCGTGACCAAAGTTGAGGATGAAGTGGATGACAAGGTATGGGTTAAAACTTGTTTTCTTGAGAGGTAGCCTTTTGCTGTCATCAAATTTCCCCCTTGGCTCACCTTGCTGCAAGGCCACCCCCATCGTGGACAAATACGAAGAAGTTGTTGAGGCCACGCCCGGCCTTCAGCATGGTTTGCGTGGTTCGCTTAAGAAGGAAGCAAAGGAGGGCATGAGCAAGAAGGGCAAAGGCGGCAAAACCAAGAAAGTGAAAAGCCACAAGAGCCCCAAGGCCAGAGCGGCCAACAAATCCAGGACCCTTCGCAGGCTGCGGGTTTTGCGCTCTCGCAGCTCAGACGCATGCGATGCTGATGAAGATCCGAACGGGGCAGTGGAGGCTGAGAAAGCCCCTGCTGTTGATGATTCCCTGACTGCTACCAAGCACGAGCATGTTGACGCATGTGCTGCAGAGGACAGCACGGGGAAGGGCAAACCAAAGGGCTCGAAGGCCAAGGCCTCGGCCAAGGCCAAAGCAAAATCCAAAGCAGCCCCCAAGGCGAAGGCCAAGGCGACAGCAAAATCCAAGGCAGCTCCCAAGGCAAAGGGCAAGGCAACAGGAAAGGGCAAGAGAGGCAAAGCTGCGACTGATGGCAGCAGCGCTGGCAGCAGCCCAGCATCCAAGCGCACAAGCAAGGCAGCTCTGCCGGATGTGGAGGGTGATGTGGCCCCAAAGCAAGATCGCATCTATGCCGGCAGGCAGTGGCGATACGTTGTGCTTCCCCACCAAACCCTGGGTTGCATTTCATGCCGCTTCATTTTCAAAGGTTGCAGGGCATGCAAGGAGGATTCTTTCCGAGGAAGGAATGCTGCGCAGGAACGCGAGGAGCAACAGGCATACCTTGCTGCCAACAAGTGAGTGCAAGGCAGATTTCGCTTGGGTTTGTCCAGATTGGTGCTGCGGTGAGCAGCTGCCTGCTTTGAATGTTTTGTTGGGCCCATATAGTGTCTAATCTGGATGGTTCCCGGTCTGAGGCAATGTAACAATAATAAAGGAGGTGATACTACACAAGGCACAGGGGTCAGCTGTAACCAGTCAAATATTCTTCTTTGTTGGAGCTCTCACTGCGATATATGAAGTTTTTTGAGGGTTCCCATGTTTAAGACCTCTGCAAATCTCAGCCTTGTATAAAGTATTCTCCTCAATAAACCTTTTGCGTACAACAATGAGTTATCTCAAACCCATCGAAACCCTCTAACCTTGAAACCCAGCCCCTTAAGCCCAACCTCCTCCCCACATCCGAGGCTTCGCCAAGCGGCCTTGGCTGGACTATGGCTGGAACGGCCCATGATCAACTTGATCCTATAGGAGGTTCTTCTTTATAACTGTCAGGGTCCACAGCTCGTGCTGAAGCCAGCAGGGCTTGTGGAGCACATGCCGCCTTTATCCTTTTGTGAATTCACAGTTGTAGAGGGTTCTATTCTTATCATTGGACCTAGACCCCAAACTCTTGGGCTCAGAAATTGTAGAGCTGGAATGTACAGACTGCGTATGGGCGGAATGTGGTAGGGGACATCATACAGTCAGCAAGTGTGGGCTAGCCTTCGCGCTGTTATCCTACGTTGCTTGAGTGACTTGAGTGCATCTGCACTCCTGAAATGGTTTCACAATCATCTCAAACTTCCGGGGTGTTTGTTCGCAGCGAACCGCAGACATGCAGACAAATGCTCATGCTCTCAACTTGTGTCACGGCTGTGAGCATATCCTGAATGTAGCGGAAATCACTCAGTAACAAATTCAGCTACAGAGTCCACGTAGTTTGCCAGGTCTCTGATGAGTCGCTGCATGAAGCTTCGTCGCACTGGCTTCCTCGGGGTGAAGCACAAACAGACAGGCGCAGCTTCTGCTTCTGCAGTCTGTGTGGGGTTTCGTGGACAGTCCCATGCAGCCTTGGAACAATCGTGTCATGTCGCCCCATGACCCTTTAGCCCTTCTCAGCCTCAGTGATTTGGTAGCGTACCACAGCTCTAGCGCAGCTATGGAAGCAGAACTGAAGCTTCACGTGATTCTCGACAATTTGTTGAACATGCGTGCCCCTGGAGTTTCTGGACTGAATACAGCCTTGCAACACATGGTCTCTTACATGTTGTGTGCCACTACAGACCCCAGTGCAGCAACCGGAATACAGTTGATCAGCCAAGGTTCTGATGTTGGCCGTGATTCTGCTCTGGTACCAGAGCAGCATCAATTTTTCCCAGGCTCGTTTGGAAGCCACTGCAGCTGTAGACCTGACATCACAAGTTGGTTGAACACCGTAGTTTCCACATGAGGCCTATGATGCTGTGGATGTCTTTGCTGGGGAAGCCCGCTTGAGTACATGCTTGCGAATGCTTGGGCTTCGCACAGCGACCCTGGATATAGAGCATTGGCCGCCTTATGCTGCTAAGCGGGGTGGGGCTCACAAGCGCTGCCGAAACCCTCTAGACTTATTGACTGTTGGTGGATTTGCGCATCTCGGCTTTTTGCAAATATGATTCAAGCCAGTGTTCTCCTGAAGCCTATATCCGTTCTGACGCGGCCTGCTACATGCTGAGGCTTTTGCTAACCACAATCCTACGAGGGCGATTTGGGATGCTGATAGGAGCTTTTGGCCTAGTTTGCAGCTCATTTGTGAGCATCTCCCGTGGCTCAACAGGTAGAGGCTACTGGACACCGCTGGGTGATCCACGTTCCTGCTCTGCTACCACCGGGAATACTCTTGCGTCGAGGCAGAGACTTTTATGCTTTCCAACATGTGCAGTATACAATGATAGCATGCCTGACTGCTGCATGCATTATTGGATTTTCTTTGTTCGCGCAGGGTGGCGCTGGCATTAATTCTAATGCAATCGATGGATTCGGTTTGGGTGCTGGAGCAGCCATCTTCAAGCCTCGTGATGCGGCACCCGCGTTTTGAATTTTTGAAGCGCAACACAGTAGACCCTTGCCTGCTAGCGTAAAGCCACCAAGTGACGCATGCCTGGAGTCCCTATATCGCAAGCAAACCATTCCCATGTCTGTCAGGTCTGGTCCATATGCTTTTGGATGAAGTGTTGGGGAAGTCCGACCTTGAAGCGGACAAAACTCTTTGCCAACACGCGCGGCATCAAGAAGTTCCAGACCTCAGCCAAGAAGCTGGCGGCAGCCAAAAAACTCGACAAGAAGGCTGCCCCGAAGCTAGCAAAGGTTTACAAAGATTCATCCGGCAAGAAGCGGTACCAAGGGACCGCAGACTTGAAGAAAAGTCAGTGGGCTTCTCAATGTTAGCATGCTTCTTGCAGGGGCATCATATTGGTAATTACCAGAGTCAACGCTTCAAGCAACTGAGGGTGTATCCATTGATGTATGCTGCCCGCTTCGCTGCAGCAGTTCCTGACATGATTGCCGGGAAAACACCGCCCGATGGTTTGATCACTGATGCTCGGAAAGCAACAGCTTCTTTCTTGCAATGTATAACCATGTTGGACATAGGATTTCAAGTGCATCCAGTGTAGATCATTGCAAGGCTACCAGGGAAGATATGGTTCGCCGCTTCATGCTGGAGGCAGACTTTCACGATCTCTGGGATGATGCAGAGGTCATGCCAATGCTGCATTACTTATATGCCAGTGTTCACCTGTGCCTGCCACTTGAGTGGAAAGAGGTAATTCGGCAGATTATGCACAAAGAAATCTTCGTGTAAAAGCATGAAATGCTTTGGAGATTTCACGTGTTGGTGAGCTTTGGGGCAAAACCTGAAAAGTTATCACTGTGGCGCTTATGGCCGTAAAGTTGCCTATTAAAAGCGTAAAGTGGCCTTGTAAAAGCATTCGAATCCTATGCCTAAAATAGGCAACTTTCCTTGACGCTGCTTGTCTCGATTTTGCTGCAGTTTTTGAGTCTATGTTGTGGGCTTTCGGGGTTTTGGGGTTGCTTTTCGGGATTGGAAGGGTTTTTTCGGGGTTTGGAGGGCTCTGTTCGGGATTTTAAGTCTACTTTGGGGTTCCATGGGCTTTTTTTCGGGATTTGCAGGGTTGACTCTCGGGATTCTAGGGTTGCTGCTTATTTTTCGAAGCTTTGACTTTCGGGATTCCAAAGCCTCCTTTAAATCATAGGATGAATTATGATTCAGGATTTCTATATCTTATAATAATGGGTTATGGTATGTATTATACCCTTCTGAATTCTTTCTGAAAGCTCTGAGCATGCAAGCCAGTTGCCCATGCGGCATCATGACATGCATGCATGACAGCTCGTCTTCATGGGCTGCAGCTTTTCACAAGGATCCGTGCCTTCGTAGCAGCGCATAGAGGTCCAGCTATGCCTGCCAAAGAGTTGATTTCAAAGGCTGAATCTCGCACATTGAGCTGCCAAACGCTCATGCGGGGAGTTTCCTATGTGGACAAGCAAAACACAAAGGATGCTTCCAGCCCACCGCCAACCTCGGCTGGTGCACTCGCTATTGCTGTGCCCTACATGTACTAGAAGTGCATGCTAGTTTTCATACTCAGTCAAATTCAGATGGCTCATTTGACTCTGCAAAGGAAGCAAAGCGACGCCTTGCTGAGCTCGAAGCTGCAGTAGCCAAGCCGGTGCCTGATCAAGGTTTGGTGGCACTGCCAGAGAGTGCCAAGACTCCGCCCCCCAACTATACGGTCAAGGGCACACCCTCGGATGCGCCAAACGCAGAATCCCCCACAGTCAAGAAGGTTCGTGAGGACAGGGCACCAGACTGTCAACAGCAATACCATGTGTCGTTTCTTCTATTATGGCTCTATACAGCAGGACAAGCCTCAACACTCCACGACGGACAAGGTTGATCCCGAGGATGAAGCTACTCGAATACACAATCCTTGTTGTAACCTTCTAATGTAGAATTCTCTCCCAAAGCGTAACATGTGCCCCAGGAAGAAATCGCGGACCAGAGTGAAGAAGATGAGGAAGATGATGACTGCGAGGGCGATGCTGCGGATGATGCTTCGGATTCTTGACAGCAAGTATATATAGGGTCCCCAAACACCACGCAACTCCATGTATCTTTGCACTTGCAGGTAAAGGCGGCAAAGCTCATGCAGTACCGGCTTGATGCGAAGCTTGCCCAAGCCCTGAAGCGAATCTGCACCCCAAAGCCACGAACTGGACGATTGGATGTGAACCCGGACATCTACAAGCAGTGGAAAGCAGGTGGTGAGCAGCGCAAGCTTCTTACCAAAATGCTTGCTTCTTGCGAGGGCAAGAAGGCAGGGGGGCTATCATAAACTAAATGCATGCCCATCTACTTCTATGCTTATATTTCCTACGGCAGGCTGAGTTCTTGAAGAAGGTCGAGCATTGGCGCACAAGCCAGCGCCGCAACAAGATTACGATTACGTCTGGATTCTACAGCAAGAAGCAAATGAAGGAAACCCTTCTTTGGGATAAGACCCTCGGCTGCCTAATTCTACAGTCACAACCTTCATGCTAGGGATTTTGAAGTCATGCCATTGCCTCTCCAAAGCTGCCCAGGGACAGGATCGCTGGCGCTGTGGCCTACTGCATGCACCCCTCCCGTGTCAAGACTCACACGCGGCCACTGGGATGATACAAGGAAACAATGTATAGGGTTATCGGCTATATAGGGCTTATAGGGTGTATAAGGGTATATAGTTTAGGGTATATATATGGGTTTTAGGGTTTATAGAAAGTTTACAGGGTATATATTGGGGTTGGCAAGCAGAAGCAATACGAAACCAAAGCTAGGGGCCTTTAGCATCAGGTATGAGGGAAAGGGGGAAGAACAAGTCAGCAAGCCAGGGAATGTAAGGAGAGGAGAGGTTGAGGGCGCCAGAAAAAGAGAACTTATAGGGGGAGAGGGACAGGGAGACAGAGGCAGAGTGACAGGATGTCAGAAGCGGACAAAGGTATATAGAGATAAGTAGGTAGTGGAGGGTTTACAGCCACGATGCGTGTTGAATCTTTGGTGGCCATGTTTGAGGCGTGACAAGTATCAGCCGAAGATTATGCTCTTCTGGGTAGACGTCCAGACTACTGGTGTGCGAGAAAAGGAAACGGCTGAAGGAATCAATGAGAACACCTATATTGAAGGTGAGGCAGCGGATGACTTCGATTTTGGGGGCATGGACATGCAGGGCTTGGAGGATTCCATGTCTGACCAGGGCATGGGTCCTGATGATGATGATGATGATGATGCTGGAGATGAGGATGGTTCATCGCGGAAGAAGAAGGGCAAGGGCAAAGGTGGTTCGCTACAGCGTGAAGTGGCTTTGGAGGCTTCCCATATCTAACCATGTGAATGCTTGTGATTGCACTGATATTCCCACACTCTTGCCTTGTCCCAGTGTTTCCATTGTAGGCTGCCGAGAACCTGGGCGAGGTGATTGCCAACACCCTGCGGACGCAAAGCAAATTGCAGACCACGCTTGACAAGTTGAATGCTTGCAAGGGTGCGAGTGCGTAGCTTGCTATAAACTCTATTGGGGCCTTTGTAATAATCTTCTCCATGTTTCGGTGGCTCGTTTTCTTCTACAACCTTATGACCCTGCATACATCTTAGGCATGTGAAGACAATGGACAACCACCTCAACAGCATTATGTCCCTCCATGATCAGCTGGCCGACCTCAAGGCGGATATCGATGGATGTCGTACGGAGCCACCTCAGGAGACACTAGGCTGCAAAGGTGTTTCAAGCCATGCGCAAGGTAGTCTGTTATGTGCTGTTGAAGTGACTTGCTCTGAGTGATGACTACATGCGACGCCAGGAAGCTAAAGAAGATCCAGGAGTGTGTGCACCAGGTGGAAACCAGGCAGGGACCTACATTGAAGAGTAATCAATGCCACAAGTTAATTAATTGTATAGTGTTTCTGTGGAATCTCAGGTGTGCGCGTGCCGTGATGGAGGATACGAAGCTGAAGCGGATTCTTGCCAACGATATACGGAGTTTTTAGGATTTATACTGGGGTTCTAATTCATTACATGTTCCCAACACCCCATTTGGTAAACCCGGAATCCTCAAATCTCTGCTGCTGAGGACTGTGCTGAAGCGACAGTCGTCTGGCGGCAACGATGGTTCGGCGAAGCCTGAGAAGAGCGCTGGCCACCCCAAGTCGGGGAGCAAGAAGGATTCTACGGCCCCTAAGGGGTCCAAGAAGGCCAAGAAGTAGTTGAGCTGTTTTCACTCCTCGCTACGCAAGGTTGATTCCGCAAGGTTGGATTATCCCAAAATCTATCTTATCAGCTGTCAAATCTTCTATCCTTGCTTTCTTTCCGGGCTTTCTGTTGACATGCAGAAGTCCAGCCCTATAGTATTTGAAGATTCCACAATAGCCTATACCCACAAAACTTTGTGCAAGCTATAGGGCAGGGCAAATTAAGGCATGTCGTTGGGGTACCTATGGCTGCCAACATGCATGCACCATGACAGGACCTTTGACGCACACGGGAAAATCTAATTTGGATGCTGTTATGTTCCACGTGAGCTACACATGCACTTTACACCTCTGTAGCGCTTGGCTTCTGACAGGTCATGGTAAAGGTCCATCAGCGAGATCCAAATCCACGTTTGGTCCTGCTGCTCAAGAAGTGGCTCGGGCTGTTGCAAAGGGAGTGACTGGGTTCAGGATTTCGGCAGTTGGTGTTGGAATTCTTCTTGTCTGGGTTTATGGGATGTTCTACGAACCCTATATAGATAAATTGTTGTAATATAAGTGATGCTGCCCTTAACAAACCCCAAGGTTAGCGAGAAAGAGGCTTGTGCCCTTGCAGATGCATTCTGGGCTGAATTTTCTGGTCTAGATGGGGCATCATCTTTACCCAGTGCACACTTCCTACAAGAAGCTTCCCGGCTACGGCGCACTGGGCATGAGAATTCTTTGACAGACTTGTTTACGGATTGTGGTCTACAAGTTCCTGCTCAACTTGCTTACAAGGATATTGGCCTAGAGAAGTTGCACCCTGTGCTGTCAGTTTCAGAATTTATCAGCTGCCTCTCAAGGGAAGGCAAAATGAACATATTGCTGACGGAACACGGACCCAAACACTTCAAACAGTTTTGGGAAACCTACAGGAAACTGGATCCTCACCATGTGGTTTTTCGGGCCCACTCCGAGAGGCTTGATTCGTGCATACCTATCTTCATCCACTGCGACGAGGGCACCAGTGTTAAGAAGAAGGGTCTCATGATTATTCAGTGGCAGCCGTTGTTAGGATATGGCTCCTCTCGGGAAAGCAACGATGTCAACTACATAGGCCCAAGTGTGATGACCAGGTTTTTATACAGCTGCATACTGGCTGTAGCCTATGGTGGCAAGCACAAGAACAAACCGCTACTGGAGCTGACCCGCCATCTTGCTATGGAGTTTCGATCTTTGTTTCATTCCGGTATTGATGTCAAGCTGCCATCAGGCGAACATCAGAAATTGTTCCCGGTTGTGATGGGGATCAAGGGAGACTGGGGAGGGCTTGCCAAGGTTGGCACGCTAACACGCAGCTACACAAGGGATGCCCCAACCAAACCATATGGAATTGGGATCTGCCATTTATGCATGGCTGGAACCGAATCCCATCCTTGGCACAAAGTGGATTATGACTCCATGGTGAAGGCCCATGATGATCCCGATCCCCCATGGAAGGATCCGCCCCCCTTTGTTGAACACATCCCGATGAACTTGTCCAAAGCTGCAGAGTTCTTTCGACCAGATGTTTTCCACACTTGCCACAAGGGTGTGGCAGCCGACGCATGTGCAAATGCGATAGCTGCTCAAAATGCATTTTCAGAAATGGCACGATTTCTTTTAAAGATCTTATAAGTGCTACATCGCATCATGGCATACAGACAAAATCAAGGTGACTCTCATTGATTTCGGCTACTACCCCCATGGCGTGTTTCAGGCCAAGCTCGATATTATCTACAGCGAGGTGGTGGAATTTTGCAAAACGAAGCAGTTGTCTCTGCACATGCTGAAGCTTACGCGGGCCTCGGTCGGGTTCAGTTCTGCTGCGGAATACCCCACAGGGATTCTTGATAAAGACATGAGATGTTTTATCAATTTTTGTGGGTGGGGGGAAAATCCTAAACCCTAAACCTATGAACCCTATGTAAACCCTATGTTGTGAGATCAGGTGCTGGTTCAAAGGAGCTGACACAACTATCATCAGCCTTTTCTTGGAACAGAAGCTCTCCAGCCTCATGCCTACTTGTGATCGAGAATTTCGAAAGTACTTCCTGAAGATCCTGGAAACGATCTCAAGTATGAACAAGTTTCTCAGCGGACTGTATCATGCTGATGTTTGGTTGAGCCCTGAAGAATGTGCGTCTGCAATTGCAACTGGCCGAGCTTTCTTGGATGGCTTCAGGTTTTGTGCAGACCACGCATTCCTAGTCCTGAACTCAACGCGCTGGAAGTACCAACCCAAATATCATTTGTTTGGGGAGATTGTGTTTAAGTTGGAGCAGAGTCACCGTGCCAAATGCCCTTGCCTAAATCCTATCATAGAGTCGACGCAAGTCGACGAAGACTTTGTCGGGCGAATCGCCCGTTTCTCAACTTCAGTTTCCATCAGAAAAATCAGCGAGCGTACTTTGAAGAAGTATTTGCTATCGCTGGCTGGCTATTGGTAAGCCCATATCGTAGGATGATGCAAGCCCGAAATGCCCCAGAAATGAAGTCCTTTGCTTCCATAGCCGGCAACGATCGAGGAGGCGACCTTACAAGGGGTGTAGCTTCTGCGGGATGCTTGCAGCATGTTGCTGCTGCAAAAGAAATGCCATCTGAGACTTTGGCATTGCAGCACGGAGAGGAACAGCGAGTTCTTGACCCCATCTTCAATAGGCAATTGGCAGGCTGTTGCTTTGAATGGAAGAATTCAAGTGTCTAACAGCGGTACAAGGTTCTTAATACACAATCTGTATCTTGGCTAATCCCGGGTTTTGAAGTTGCCTATTTCACCAGCAGAAACATGCAACAGTGGCAAGTTGCTACTTTTCAAAGGCCACCAGGTTTCCCAGGTAAGCCCCACACCCTACACGATGAATTCCCGGGAGTCGGATGAGCCCAGCTTGTTATCCCTAAGCCCGAAACCCAAAAACTGCTGTAAGAAGCCCTGCAAGACGTGCCCGACAGCCCAAAGCCTGACCCAGCCTGAATTGTACGCCTTCATGTCAACAATCTCTGATGGGGTGTTATAGGGATATCAGGTCCCCTTTAGGGGGGTATAGAGACATTAGGTCTCTGTAAGAGGATTTTGGGACCCCAACTCCTCTAGTGAGGGCCCTAAGAGTCTTTCCTGGAGCAGGTATGTATGCTGTGTGCTACTGCGAGCAACAGCCCCCTGTGGAGAAGTACGGTGGATACTAGAAGTCCTGCATGACCCCAAGTACCTAATACCTTGGGAATTATGGTACTCTAGTATAGTAAGGTCATGCAGGATTTTGGTTATGCTTGTGACCGTGTGTGAGGGGCCTGGTACCTTCGGTGTCAGTTCCACGTTGTTCAATGATAGCCTCCCTGCCATGACCTACTGGTTCTTAGTAGGGAATAAGCGGATATAATCCCTATATGATATTTGTCCTCCTTCCCCACTCTGATACCAGCCTGTATGGGAGATGCGTTTTCTGTGGACGCGCGCTGGGGGGTGCTTCCTGATTGGAACTCCAGTCTCGGGATGAGTAATGCTCTGCAGATTGCTATCGTCAGCATAATTTTGATGTTTCCTTCCATCCTGATTTGGATATCCTTGTTACTCTGGGCAGTGGGCCTTCACAATCGCAGCAGTAGTGGAAATAACGGAAAGAGGAGTCGTCAGTCAGAACCTTCGGCAACGTTCATTGAGATGTGCACTGGCATTGCTGTGGTTTACATACAATACAGTTCCTGCTGTTTCTGTTGCCGATGCAGCCACTGGTGTTGCTGGTGGCGCCGTGCAATGACGATTGATGACGCCATGGAATGGTTGATGTTGATGTGATGATGATACCATCGATGGTGTGTTGATGATGGAACTGTGAAGATTGCGATGATGATGGCGATGATGATGGCGATGATGATGGCGATGATGATGGTGATGATGGTGATGATGATGATGATGGTGATGATGATGGCGATGATGGTGGCGGTAACGATGTTGTTGTTTATGATGGTGGTGATGATGATTGTCATGCTTATGCCATTTGTGATGATGACTACGTCAAGGATGCTTCAACATTGAAGATGATCACGAACACCAACAGCACCCGGCACGTATGTTGAACATGCTTTTGTCAAAAACCAACAATACTATGCACGGTAAGCAAATGGATCGTTCGCCGTTGCAGTGATCGATCTGCCGAACACCCCTTCAACCCACGAATGCCATCCTTCTATAACCTTACTTCAGAAGAAGAAGCAGCAGCAGTGGCGGTGATGGTAACTACCGTAAATACGGTCAGGTTCAGTAGTAGTTATTACGTATGTAGTTTAAAAGACCATTTAACGTATCTAGGCTCATGCATAACAAACCATCGCTGGGCAAACTATCGCAAGCTCACTCCCAGCTGTAGCAGTAGCGCGTATAATGAGTATACCCAGCATGGCTTCCTCTGGGGATTATGAATTACTACCATTTGCCCAGTTGGTAATTCTCGCCCAAAAACTACATAATCCACTGTCCATTCACTGTTGGGATCCATTTGGGGCCCTATCCCCCTTTAATATATACATATATACACATATAATCTGCTCCATATGTTATCCATTTAATATCCCTGTAGTATCCGTATAGACCCTTATAGTTTGAAAGGTGGCTACCGGCCTACCACAAACCCCAAATTTAGCCCCTATAACCTGCATATTCCCTTATAAACCGCCCAGAACCGTAGACCCCTACCCTTAACCCTAAACCCTCAACCTTAAAGCCATAACCCTGAACCAGAAGCCTAACCCAAAGGTGCCGGAGCCCGGTACAGTGGAGCCTGTTGGAGTGGAAGCTCGTGGAAGGTCCCTCGAGGTCGCCCCGGCAATCTTAACACGAAAGTAGGGGTTCCCTTAAAAGGGTTTACAGGGTTTATTTAGAGGTATATAGATATGTATTGGAAATTAGGGTTCCCTTAAAAGGGAAGTTCGTAGGGCTCATATAGGGGCATTATAAGGTTTAGGGATGAGGTTTTAGGGTTTTTAGTTTTGCGGGGTGTGGGGTTAGATTTTTTTGGTTTGGGTTTAGTGGTTTTCAGTGTTTAGGGTTTACGGTCAGGGTTCAGGGTGTATAGGGTGTAGTGCTCGGGAGTTTGAGCGCAAGGTGCAGGCTTCTTGGGTTTGGGTTTTGCAATATAGTGGTTTAGGGCTCAGGGGTTGCTTGTTGTGTATTATTTTTGTGCGCAAAGATGATTCCAGATGCGTACCTCAAATTTTGTACCCTACATCTCATTTTTAGCCATGCGTTAACGCCCTTTGGTGCGAGACTTCAACAGCATCACAGTGCCTGAACAACCTGCCAAATTCCCCTTTGACAATTCTTTTGAATCCCTGCTAGTCTGCTTCAAAATACCTGGTTACTTTCCGAATACCCTAAAACCTGGCCTGAACCCAAATTTGCAAGGTAGGCTGATCAGGGGATGTATGCTCCAATGTTGCTCAGGGTTTCCATCTAAAGCAGTTTATCAATATTGCACGTGCCGTTGGTACTGCGCAGGAAGAGGCATGATGCTGCAGCCTTAGTGCCCCTGAACCTTCAACCCCGAACCCTAAACCCCAAACCACCTAAACCTTAAACCCTAAAACCTAAATCCCGAACCCTAAGCCGTCGCGGCCAGGCAACACAGCTGGCAACGTTACAGAGGGCTGCTCTTCGATTTGTGCCTCAGTCAGGTGATTTTTTTGCAGCTATAGGTTTAGGGTTTAGGGGTCTGATCTAGGCGATCTATGCACGCGCCTCGCCAAACTATACCTCAAAGCCTAGACCCAACGCAGGAAAGGGGGTGCTTAACGGGGATAGAAGATGTTATCACAAAGAAGCCCTGGACCCAAAACCCGCACCCTACACCCAACGCCCCAAACTCTAGACCCAACACCCCATTCCTTGCATAAGCCCTTCATGATCCCTGTAGAAAGAAACCGTAAAATGCCCCAAACACAATTTCCTGTCTAAACCCTCTATACCCAGACCCCCTAAAGGATCCAAAAAATGGAACCCCCTAATAATTTTCTGGTTTCCTCAATGGTCACCGTCAAGTTCGGATTTGTGGGAATTCAGGGGGGAGTTCCATTTTTTGGATCCTTTAGTGGGTCTGGGTAATCCCTATAGAACCGAATCCCGAAACCCTAAAACTCAAACCCCAAACCCTAAACCCTAAAACCTAAACCCTAAACCCTGAACCCTGAACCCCAACCCCTAAACCCTAAACCCTAAAACACTAAACCCTCAACCCCTCCTTCATATAGTCATTTAAATGTTAATGGCCCAGCGGGCGAAGGTCATATATTTAGCGGGCAAGGTCATATATGTAGCGGGCAAGGTCATATATTTAGTGGGCAGGGTCATTCTCTGGACAGAAGGACCTTGGAGGTCGTATATTTAGCGGGCAAGGTCATATATTTACTGGGCAAGGTCATGGGTGGAACCTCAAGAGCCAGAACCCTAGAGCCAGAACCAATGGCCAGAACCCTAGAGTCAGAACCCTAGAGCCAGAACCCTATAACCAGAACCCTAGGGCCAGAACCCTATAACCAGAACCCTGAGCCAGAACCCTAGAGCCAGAACCCTAGAGCCAGAACCCTATAACCAGCCAGAACCCT
>CAJNIZ010047708.1:0-16086 GCA_905231905.1 Symbiodinium pilosum | reverse complement strand
TAAGGGGGTTTAGGGCTATATAGGGGTTGAGGGTTTAGGGTTTTGGGGTTTTAGGGTTTAGGGTGATATTAGGGTTATATGGGGGTTATATTGATTTATTGGGATAATGGAAGAGAAAATGGAAACTACTATTTAGACTTTAGGGCTTATTCCAAGGTGAGGGGGTTTATTCCTATGCTACCTATGGCGAAGACTATAAGGTTTTCTTGGGAAGTTGAGGGGTCTCCGAGTTTTGGGATAATCTCATGTACTTACCGGTTCTTAGTAGGGAATGAGGGAATATAGTCCCCATACAATCCCATATAGTAGATTCCCTTATTTCCTACTAAGAACCAGTAAGTTTAGGGTCCAGGTACGGCTTGGGCGTCTGAGGTGCGAAGAGTTTTCCAGGCTGGTCCCCTTGTTTCCGCCTGACCTTAGCCTGCAATCTCGAAAGGCATCTCTATGGGGCCCCAGTACTTAGGGTTGAATTTAGGGTTTAAGGTTTACCTGGCCCCAGTACCTAGGGTTTAGGGGTTTTCGTGTAACCCCAATTACTTTTAGCTTTATAGTAATTAGCCCCTTAATTAGTAGGTATAATCCATAAAACTGTAGGTAATTGGGGTTGCAGGTAAGGTTTAGGCTATGATCCCTTACAAGCCCGACCCGGCTTTGGGCCAAGCGTCAACAGGCTGGAAGTCCTCTGGTTGAAGCACTAAAATTGACTGGAATTGATGCCGCGTAGCTTTACAGTAGACTTCTTGCGGTTGGAAGGGTCCCTGCAAGACTGATCCCTATATAACGCCCATGTAGCGCCAGATTGAATTTCATGTTCCCCTAGTAGTGTCCCTGGCGTCTGGCAATCATCCAGAAAGGGCATGCATGTTTAGGGTTTGGGGTTCCCTCTGTGCTGGAGAATCTGCGAACAAGGCCTCGTCTGGGTCTAATGCTCCTCTGCCAGAAGCCCGCTTTTGAGCTGCAGTATGCGGCAACATATGCTTTAAGTTTGGCCGTGAAACACATCAACAACATGGGCCATATTTTTGGGTCAAAACCGCCTAGCTGCAAGGGTGAAAACCACTTCAGGAGAGCCTATGTTTGCCGTTCAAACCTTGGCATTCCCTCAAGATCTCGTCTTCTACGATAACACCATATTTTAGGTAGCTTCGAAAGTTAGGGTCCCATTTTGGTAACTGCGAGTATTAGGCACCCTCATAAAGTTCTCAACCAAAGGGGACCAGAATTTCGAGAACAACCCGCATGTTATATCCTTGAGACTTATTAGCTAGGACCTCAGACCCCAAGTGCCACCTAGTTGCGCGCGGGATATATTGACATAGTCCCTCCCTACGCATGCACCCAGCCTTGCGCAGGAGGCAGTACGTGCTGGCCTTGGCTAGGATGGTTTATGGTTTGGGGTTCAGGGTTTAGGGTTCCGGGTTTAGGGTTCGGGGTACAGGGTTCGGGGTTTAGGGTTTCGGGTTCAGGGTACAGGGTTTCGGGTTTTGGGTTTAGGGTTCAGGGTTTAGGGTTTGCCGTGGTTTAGCGTTGAAGCAGAGACAGTCATGCCACAGAGTCGCCTCGAGTGTGTCGTGCTGTGCGACATGCTGCTGTGGCCTGACTGCGGCAGGCCATCTAACACATTCACCCACCCCACATTCACCCACCCCCCGCCGTCCTAGGCGGCCAAACCACGCAAAGCTATTCCTACTAGGGTTTAGGACCTAAACTCAGTTAGGTCCATCTTGGTCAACAACACCACACATCTCTATAGCCAAGATTCTGGTTCCGAAAGGCTCGAGGAAAAGCTTCGGGGAGACTACAGAGGCTTTCTCCTGAAGTCTGACTCTGCCTCTGAAATTTTCTGAAAAGGCTCTGGCTGTGTAGGAGTGAAAGGCATTGGGCTGGGCTGCCTGACAAACTCCGAAGCCCCTTCTGAAACCTTTGGCAGGCTCCTGGCGGGGTTTGAGAGGCCAGGGAGGCCAGCGTCTGCAGGCTTGTGAGAGCCATCTTCGCAAATTCGTCGTGTGAGGGAGCCCCTGGGAAGCCCCGCCTGCAGCAGTTTTTTTTTCCGCAATTTGCTCGCAGAGGAAAGCCTGGAAATTCGCTTGCAGAGGAGAGCCTGGAACCCCTCCCCCTTGGTCCAGGAAGGTTTGGGGTTCTAGAAAAAGGGCTTGGGTTCAGTATAAGGGGACCAGAACGGGTCCGGTACCAGGCCTATCGTGGGTGCTACCGTTGTCGGCCTGCGCCATCGAGGTCGCAGGGCATAAGCGCGGCCCACCACCATAGGGCTAAGCCATGAGTTTAGGGTTCAGGGTTTAGGGTTCAGGGTTTAGGGTGCAGGTTCAGCGTTCAGCTTTCAGGGTTTAGGGTTTAAGGTTCAGGGTTCAGGGTTCAGGGTTTAGGGTTCAGGGTTTAGGGCTTAGAGTTCAGGGTAAGCCTGGCAGTAATTGTCCTCAAAGGGGCTTCATGAAGGGGCTAACATAGTTCCTATTATTTCTGGTAGTAACTGTTAAACCCTAAACTCCTAAACCCGAAGCCCTTAAAACCCTTGGCTTGGGAAGCTGGAGACCGATCGGCAATTCTTGCAAGGCAACATAACCTTTTGTCTAAATCCCCAATGGAGGTTACATAGGGAGTATATATGGAAGGGTCATAGGGGTTATTAAGGGGAATCCGAGGAGTTTAGACAATGGCTCACATAGAATCAGCTCCTCGGTCCTCAGGATTTTCTTGCTCTTCAGGTTTTGTATAACCCCGGGGAGCTATCACATTTTTTCAGCTGTAAATTTACGTCTAAGAGGATTACTGCCAGCAGTGGGTTCAGACTTGCCGGATGGCAGCCAAACGGTTGGTTAGGCTCCAAGTACCCAACAACCCAACATTCATCTACCAAGACCCTCCTAGTTCCTGTACTTGGAGATATATGGGGGTATATAGGAGTACTGGAGAATCAAATGGAACAGAACATACAAAATGAAACAGAAACTGAGATGATACAAGGATTTAGGTACAAAGACCCTCCTGTACGCTTGATTTCGGGTACGTGGAGGAAAAAAGAATTGCGCACAACTTCTATTGCCCGAAATGCAGGTACACAAGTATTGGCCACCTGGGCCTTGACCCTATACATCTCTGGTCTAAATTCTGGCCTTATACAGCCCTATACTACCCTATAATCCCAGTTTCCATCCAATTTTCCACTGTCTTTCCATTTGACTCCGCTGAATATAGCCCTAGTATGGCCCCAGTGGTCGGACGTCGTGGCATGATTCCTTAGAAGCGCTTTGCAAGGAGCTAGCTGAAACAGCAACATCCTTCTGAAGTCTTAAAGCCCTGTTGACCCTAAACCCTAAACCCAACCCCAGACCCCTACCGCTTGTCGACGCGCTTTTCCTTGCTGAGGGTACCTACAGCCCTATACACCCTAAACCCCCTGAACCCTTATCCTTGCTGAGGCTGCCCACAACCCTAAAACCCCTCAACCCTAATCCTTGCTGAGATTACCTACAACACCTTTCTTGAAGGGCAGTTGCAGCACTGGCTGGCTCCCCAGCGATGGTCATGTCGGGGATGGACCTCGTTGGCCCGAGTACATAGTTTAGGGTTTAGGATGTTAGGGTTTAGGGGTTGAGGGTAAGGTTTTAGAGTTTAGGGCTCAGATTGCTCGGGCTTTTAAAGGTGTTGAGGCTGTTTGGGCGTTTAGGTTAACCAGAGGGCTTTCGGGCTTCATCTTTCTCGGCAGTTGGTCCATTTCCCGAAGCGGTAGATTTAGGCTTTGAGAATAGGATCCAGTGCCCCAGCGAATCTGTGACAGCCAGAGCTATCAATTACCTTAGGATGGCCTGCCATGAAGGTTACCTGTAACTCCAAGTACTGTACTTGCAGCTTAGTAGAAATGACACTCAGTAGGTATAACCCATAAAATTGCATAGTCGCACTTTCCATCTCATTTTCCATTTGTTGCATTTCATTCTCCGTTATAGCTATAACTTCTAACATTGTAGGAAGTTGGAATACTAGCCGTTACTAGCCTTCATTCAGCTTGGGGTTCAGGTTTCAGGGTTTGGGGGTTTAGGTTTTAGGGTTTAGCGGCAGGGTTCAGGGTGTGGCATTAGGGTTTAGGACTTGGAGAGTTACATCCGTAAAAACTGTAAATCTGATATGCTTCATGCACTAAACCCCTGCTTTCACTTGCAGAGTGTCAACTGGGATTCCTTACTGTAGTAACTTATCTCAGATTCCTGAACCCAACCCAGTTGGGACAGGGTGGTTTGAATTCCTGACTTCTTGAGTCTTCTAACATTCGTTGCTTACATGGTATATATATATACAAAAGAGAGCCTGCAGAAGTGGCTTGGCGTCATGGCTGTTTGATTGTTGCAGCAAATTGTACATCCTTCGGGAAGTATCACCTCAGGGGGATCCTCCATAATTTAGGAGCCGAAACAAATTTGACGGGGATTTGAGGGGCAGTGTATGCTACGGTTAAGTAAGGGTTATACGGGTCTGATCTTGGTCCTCACATACTTCCCCACCCCTAAACCCAAAACCCTAGAACCTAAACTGGAATTGCCGCTGTCCAATTTTCGCGCATTCAACTATTATTGGGCGCTTGGAGCCTGGACCGTAAGCTAATTCTCCGACCCTACGCCCTAAATTTTCAAGTGCGCACCACTGAGCCCCAATTGAGGTAATGTAGAGCCCTGATTGGTAAACCCCTTTCCTTTTAAGGGCCTCAATACGAGGATTCCTATTATAACCCATATTTAGGGGAGGGGGTTTCTTAATCATGGGTCGGGGTTTGATTCCTAGCAAACTCCCACCTGCGACAGACCCTGTGTGGGAAACCTCCAAGTTCCCTTCTACTGGTCCTTCTTGCTGAGTCTATTCTACTTGGGGGGCCCTAAGCCCTAAACCCCTAAACCCCTAAACCCTAAACCCCTAAACCCTAAACCCCTAAACCCCTAAACCCTAAAACTCTATAAACCCCAACCTACCAAGTACCCCAAGGCTCCGTGGAGATTTCCTGGGCCCTCTTTTGCGAAGAGTGCGCGACCTCACCGGCCCGGAAGCCCGGCCTCTTTGTTTTGTGGTAGGGTTTAGGCCCTAAACCCTAAACTTTAGGGTTTACGTGTATAGTCCCCCTTAAGGGGTTATATAGGGATAACGGAAAAGAAAATGGAGACTACTGTTTAGGGTTTAGGGTTTAGGTTATAGTCCCCCTTAAGTAGATAGAACATGGGGTTTATGGGGATCTTAGTATAAGATCCCAAAGCCACATTAAATCTACTCAAAGGGGACTATAATCCCAATTAGGGTTTGGTATATCTGGGCTTACACATGTAGGTGGTAGGGTTTATATGTAGAGCTTTGGGATATACCCCCATTGCCTATGGCTTCAAGCGTCCACACGTCCTTCCTCTCCTGACCCCAGCATGCATCACTGTTTTGATATACCGCGTCCTTCCTCTCCTGACCCCAGCATGCATCACTGTTTTGATATACCGCGATGCAGAAAGCACATGATGTATAGGGGAATAGAACCTGTCAGACTGAAAGGTCAGCTGAACTCCTCGCTGGTGGAGGCCTGGACAGCTATAAGGGATATGTAGCGGTTATCGGACCTAATAGGCTACATGAGCTCGTCTCTAGTCTAAATTCCTTAAAGAGGGTTTTTATAAGGGATGTTATAGCGAAGTATTGTGCGGGTTATTAGGGGGATGCTAGGAATCTAGGCTATAGCTCACACTGTTTCATTTACATGGCCTTGCTGGCACTGATCCTTTGAGGGGTGCTGGCTGCTCAAGTTGAAGCTTCCGATATAGGCTTCTTATTGTCAAGATCCGTTGGAAAGGACCAAAGATTAAGTACCTTAAACCCTATAGCCCCGACCAGCTTAAGTTTCGGCTAGGTCCGTTTCTGACCTTACCCTAAGGGTCCAAGTACCTAATAATCATATACTATAATCACTATAATCACTATTACCCAAATCCCAAGTACCTAATTATTGGGTACAGGGACCCTTAGGGTTAGGTTTTGTATGCGAGTCTGAGCTATAGGTGTACTTGCTTTTTGTTCCTGGGATATGGTTCCCAAGTGTCGTCACAAGGATGCTCCTGGACATATATGGGAGTTTCTCACAGTAGAGACCCGAAGCATATTCATGTAAATAAAAATATATACATATGTAAGCCAAAGCTGCAAGCTAAACCCCCAGACCTGAACCCTAGACTTCAATGTATCTTAAGTTCCCGTTCATCCCTCAGATCGTGGGAGAGCTAGAAGCAGTACGGAGTGGCGCGAGGGAGGACATCAAAGTACCAGACTTTGAGGCACAAACGGGCGAGAGGAGAGGATTTGGGGGCTGTCCAAGAAATTAGGGGAAATGTTCTATGGGTCTATGAGCGGTTCAGTGGTTCCCTTACTTGGGGGAAGGGAATATCTAGGTGGTACCGTGGACCCCCAAGATGTAGTGCTAGGTGGTACTCTCCCAAAATAATTAAGGGAACCCCAATATAGACCCGCAAGTGCTATAGTCCTCACTATGGGGACCCCCAAAAATGTACCCCCAATTTTGGGGAACCCCCATATAGTGCCATGTTGAGAGGTTTCGGTTTCAGGGCTTGCGGCAAGGGATTCAAGCCCAGGGTCTCCTATCTATATCAGCGATAGTCTAAACTTAAAGGGGGGATTATGTAGGGGATTATATAGGGTTTGATAAAGGTTTAGGGTTTAGGATATACTATCGGCTAGGGTTTTAATAGGGCTTAGAGTCTAGGGTTTAACTAAACTCCTTGAAGGGGGGATTATGTGGGGGACACAGGGGTCCCTCTTGTAGTGTAGTATGGTCCCTAGTCTACTCCCCAATGAGGAACCCACGTCCATTAAATGATGTAAGACATAGTGACGCCTGGAACCTGAGACGGTTGGATTCTGTGCTTGTTAGGGCAGTGTGTGCCAAAGAACCTATGCTGAAAC
Organism: Symbiodinium pilosum; assembly: GCA_905231905.1. Classification (NCBI taxonomy): domain Eukaryota; class Dinophyceae; order Suessiales; family Symbiodiniaceae; genus Symbiodinium; species Symbiodinium pilosum. The sequence goes on along the minus strand of CAJNIZ010047708.1, from coordinate 9,126 downwards.
GGCTTCGCCAAACAAGGTGCCCTTTCTGATTTTTGGATGGGCATAGTATCATAGGTTCCCCTACTGCTGCCCCCTTCGGAGGCTCCCCCTGAATCAGCTTTAGTTAGCTGTAAATATCCCTAGAAAAGAGGGGACCTAGCGAGGGTAGTATTGGCCTCGGTACTAGGGGAACACATGAAACAAGAGGTCCTTTCCTGGGTAGGCATTGGATTTGTATTGCGATCCCAATATTCTGGGCAGCCCTTAAGCATCTATGCCCTGGGAAAAAGCCCTGCGTTGGGAGCCTGAACCGTCACATGGACTAGGGTCTAAAGGTCTAAGGCCCATTGCCAAGCAGGTAAACTCCAGAAAGCTTCTACATATCCCAGCAGAACCTCTCGCAACTCTTTAGACTTTCTACAAGAAGCCAGAAGAAACCTGCTCAGGCAAAGCGACGTGAAGGACAGGAGGGTTTAGTGTTCGGCATGGGTGGGCAATTACAGATAGTCTAGAGGCCATTTCAGCAGCACACTTCTGCAGTTTTTTCACTCCCCATTGCGCACCAGTATGCTTCAGGGCATCAGGACTCTATGCCGGCCTTAACATTGTAAGCGCTGTCACTCCAGCGCAAGTACTCCTGCTTGGGCCGCTGAAGTTGCAGAACCATATCATATACCGTTTCATACTTTTCTATACTATATGAGAATATACTATATTATCATATCCTAGAATATACTACGATATGTTGTTGCATCCTATGAAATACTATTTGATCCTATAGTTTACTACAGCATATTATAATTCACTATGATATACTATTTTTAGTTGAGCCGGGAGTTGGCACCTTTCAGGGTTTGTACGCATGAGGCTTTGGGATTTATTGCGTTGAGGACCTGGCAGCTAGGGTTGGGGGTTTAGGGTTTAGGGTTCAAGGCTTTTGGGTTTATGGTTCAGGGTTTAGGATCTAGGGTCACTGTAGTCCCAATTAGGTCCCAGAGCTAGATTCGTGTATATTGTGGAAAATGATTCTTGTTAGCCCGACTCTCAGCCTCCGAACCCTGCAAGCGTCATATGATAGTCATGCGGTCCTTCTTTTGGGCTTGACGTTAACAGAAAACCTAATGTACTGTAATCTGTGATAATATTCTAGAATAGACTACAAGCTACTAGATTAATATACTAGAAGAGATTATAATATCTTATAATTAAGTATGATACACCATACTTCACTATAATATACTATGCTATCCTATAGTATGTATATATATTATTATATTATGATATACTATTACTGAATTATGTAGGTCTTCCACCAGGGTGGCCTAGTGCTAAAGAGGCCGACAGGCTTGGCCGCCACATTCTACAAGTCCCCTAACCTGGGTTGCTGTTACAGAACTATGGTGTAGGGATTAGGGTTTAGGGTTTCTCAAAATTAGGGGCACCTTTGTCAGGGTCCCCATAATTAGCATCATAAGAGCTTGGGGTCTATGTTGGGGTCTGCGCATTTAGGGAAACTACCATTTGAATTTAGCTACCATAACGAGTAAATAAGTAAATAGGTACATAATATTGTAAGTACTGTGTGATAGACACTGGCCATGGCGCATGCTTTGCCACAAGCCTACCGCGGCTTCTTAGACAAAGAGTGGGAAGGGACAACCAGATCCTAACTCATATAGGGTCTGGATTAAGTTACCACAACGGGTATGTAGGTTCAATGCAGATAGAGAGAGAGATATATACATATGTACATATGTACATGCTTGTATTCATATCTGTATATGTGTATATATATATACATACATATAGGTTTCATCTGTTTCCCCCATTCTAGTAACTTAAGCTAATTTCCGTAGCAGCAACCCAGTACAGGGCAAGCTTTGGGTTCGTTGAGGCGTAGTGTAGGGATATTTGAGGGTTCTGACTGAATAGAAGCTGATCGAAAGAGAGATCAAGGGCTTAGGGTTTGAACTGTTTTGTGAAATTGGATGAATTCTGCATAGCCCGCAGGTTCTTGGACAGTAAAGCAACACGTAAGTAGGAGCATGAAACCATCAGGGATGAGGTGCATGTTCAGGACCTCAAGATCTCTTTCACACCCAGACCTTAAAGCCCCTAAATCCTATTGCATCTTCCGGCTACCCCCCCACCTCTTCACGAGAGGCGGCCCAAGGGCAGCCATACCAGCTTGGTTCCAAGTGAAACCTATGGAGCCGAATACCCCTTGAACCAGGAATATCCCTGAAATCATATCGGCTATAGTCAAACTCCTTAAAAGGGTTTTTATATAGGGGTTTAAATAGGGAGTATTATAGGGCTTATTAAGGGGGAAACTAGGGGTTTAGAGTCTGGCTCATATAAAGGTTCCCAGTACCATTTCAGGTATATAGTCCCCCTGAAGTAGATAGAATATGGTTTTGGGTATACTTTAATAATGAGATCTCCATATATCCCATATTCTGTCTACTTAAGGGGGACTATACACCCTAGACTCTAAGCCCTAACCCCCAAACCGCTTGGGTCGTGCTGAGCCTTCTGCATTTACTTAGCCAAAAGGAGACCGAAGGCAAAGAACTGGCAAAGGCCAGCCGCCAGGGATTTCTTTACCGCAGCAGGGTTTAGGGCTTAGGGTTAAGGGTCTAGGGTTTTGGGGAAATGGTTTAGGGTGAAGGGTTCAGGGTTAAGGTTTTAGGGTTCAGTGGGTTTAGTCTGGTTTTTTAGACTTTAGTGTTTACCTGTAACCCTGCAAAAAATGGCGAATCAATTAGAAAAACTATGGACAAGGACATGAAACTTGAGATTACGTATTTTTTTGGGATTGTGGACAGGGGATACCTGTAACCCTAATTGACCTGGTGGGGGGGGGGGCTTGGGGTTGGGGTTTTGGGCTTGGGTTGAGCCACTCCTCAAGCGCAACTGGCATAGCTGAAGCCTTGTTTCTGGGGCCTTGTTATATTGGGGGTTATATAGGGGATATATTGGGGTTATATACGGGATATATTGGGGTTACATAGGATATATTGGGGTTATATGTTATATAGGGGATATATTGGGAGAATGGAAAAGAAAATGGAAACTACTGTCTAGGATTTAGTGTCATGTGCCATTCAATGGGCCAGCAGGCTCAGCTACTGATGAACGGCCGGTACCATCCTTCAAAAACCCTTACATACAAAACCGCAAAGTACCACAGAACACTGCTCTGCATTGCTTTACCTCATAGAAGGCTGACAGCTGCTTTCTGGGGTGCTGCTTTCTGAGCACTTCAACTTGGTATATGCTTGCTGAAAACTACGTTGTGTGAGATGACTACCTAAAACTCTCCACCCAAGATCCAATCTCCTGATCTGCTTTACACAGGAGCCATAATCTAAGCTCTTTAAAGGGGTTATTTGAGGGGTTATATAGGGGACTACTATATGGGTTACTCGGGGGATACCAGGAGTTTAGACTATGGCTCGTGCACAGTCTAAACCAGAAGAAACTTTACACACAGTCCTCGAGTGGGACCTTCTCTTCACCTCATATTCTCGCCCAAAAAACTAGGGTCATAAAGAGAATTCAATTCCGGATGTCAAGAAAACCATGTAACAGCCCGCCATCAACCCTAAACCTTCAACCCCAAACCCCAAACCCCGTCTCAACCCTAAACCCTAAACCTTGAACCCCAGACCTGGGTTGTTGTTGAAGATAGTTGCGTTTAAGAGTCTACCCACTAAAGCCCCATGAGAAGATATACCGTCTTGTAATAACCTGGGCATCTAAAATAGCCCAAAGTGGGCAGTATCTATAGAGGCTAGGACGTCAGGGCCCAAAGTACGTATTCGTTATTGACGTGCCTTTGCAGGGATACTATCCAAACAAGAAAACAAGAAGCCCTGCAGCACACAGATCGCTCCGAGATAAAGATGGAGGAGGCGCTCACAGCGATCTTGCTCCATGTAGAGCCGCCTTCCCAGCTACCTACCTTGGGTTTCAGGGTTTAGGGTTTAGGGTAGCCAGGAATAAAGGAATGGAAAAGAAAATGGAAACTACTATGATAGGTTATAATCTAGTGATCACTATGAGGATCCATTCCCTTCATTCCTAGCTAACCAAAGGCAAGGCTCAGGAGTTTAAATGTCACCCCCCCACTTGTTCTATGGTCAGGGTTAGGGATTCAGGGGAGGGTACCTCCTAACCATCTAGTAGGTATAGTTCATGAATTTGGAAGAAATTCGGATTGCGCATAGGGGTTAAGGTGTGAAGATTTCAGTTGCGGGCTGGTGTAAACTTAGAGCGCCCCATAAGTAGAAAGAATATGGGGTATATGGGGACCTTCTTATAATATACCCAAAGCCATATTCTATCTACTTAAGCGGGACTATAGAGTAAGTTGTTGCTCTTTGTCTGAAATTTGATCATATGAGGGAGTGGTAGATGATCTCTTTGCTATGGGGCCCACAGCAGCACGCACTTGACACATCCGCACTGCACCATAAACACCCAAGCCCAAAGGTAACAATAACTCGCGTTGAAGGCTTTTGCATGAAAGCTGCGCAACGTTCCAAAGGTTCAGGGCCGGTTGGCGTCTTATCGGCTCAGGGTTAAGTCATAGGGTTTAGGGTCTTGTCAGCATGTACAGATTGGCGTGCAGTGCTTGGGCAGGTTTCAAGATTTGAGGTTCAAGTCGTTGATGTGAAAAGACCAATAATGTTCTGCCAGGAATGTTCATCTCAGTGATAACAGCAGGGCTTTCCTTCGTGAGTTCATTGGAATTGGGGATTTTGTGTAAGAAGGTCTTGTGATGAGCGCCGGGGCCACAGAAACAAGGATAGATGATAAACCTTAAACCATGAGGGTTTTTGGGGTTTAGGGTCCAGGCTGAGGATTTACGCGGAGTTGTGCTTTTTTACCCACAATCCTAAAGCATGACTGCACATCTGGTATCACCGATGAGGCAGTTTCTCCGATTTCCCCTATAATCCCCTGACCCCAACAAATATTGGACCCGCCACCCGGTTTAGTAGGGTTTGGGGTTTAGGGCTGAAATCGTACTCCTATGAGGGTAGTTGAGGTTCCAAGTAGAGCCTATTCGAAAGGACACATTCTAACTACTTTGGCCTGCATCTGCACTCTACCTAGACCCCGAAACCCTACCCCTTTCCTAGGATACCCAACTTCATGTCTAGTATAGAAAAACGTAGATACCCTAAAAAAGGGGTAGGTTATACAGGTCTAAACCGTAAATCTCTAAACCCTAAAGCTGTAAACCCCTAAACCCTAAACCCCTAAACCCCAAACCCCTAAACCCCAAACCCCTAAACCCCAAACCTCAAAACCCAAAGCCCCTAAACCTAGGAAAGAGATGGCCTTGCTGGCCAGCATTACCGCACCCAAAGGCCTGATCCTAGGGTTCCCAAAAACTGTGTCTCCCATTTAAGGTTCAGGGTTTGGGGTTTCGGGTGTAGGGTTTGGGGTTTAGGGTGTAGGGTTTGGGGTTTGGGTTTAGGGTTCAGGGTCCCGTTTCTGGGAGTCCCCATAACCCTGGGACTCTCAGTCTTCCGACATGCAGCCCCAAAGATTAAAAATGATACCTACATGGAGCCCTAGAGTAATAAAGATTACTTTGCAGTATTTGCGGGGTCGATTTCCGGTTCCTTTTTTTTGAAAACCCCAGTTGAGGCACTTGGTTTACGGGCCTATTGTTCCTTTTCTAACTCTTATCAAGCTACAGCGCAAACAATATTCCCCAACCCTATTCTAATTACATAGGCCCCCACATTACTCAGGGCTCCGGATTTCTACTTGGTGAATGAATTAGGGCTTTGGGTTTAGGGTTTAGGGTTGGGGAAGAGTCTCCACTTAATTCTATAGACTTGTGTATAGGGTTTAGGGTTTCGGGAGTCTCTTCATGTCTCTTCCCCACCGCGCAGTAGACACCAAGAAGTTTTGTTTGCGTTTTGCAGGGGCTTCTGGAGCTACTGTTTCTGGTGCCTAAGACTCGGGCGTGAGTATGGGTATTATGATGCGGGTGTAAAAGGTAGCTCCCTAATTTCGGCGACCCCAATATACACCCCAAAATACCATAGTCTTTATTCTTGGGACTCCCGAAATGGTACCCCTAATTTTGGGAACTACCCATATGGCATCTTCAGGCATAGTTATAGGCATCTCCCCCACCACTCCCCTTCAAGCAGCAGTAAGTAAACAGATCGTACTTAGAGGCTGAAGGACTATCTGAATCCGAAGGCGTCCCAGCGCACAGTCCCCTGAAAGGATGGACGTCATGCCCCAAAAAGGCCAAGAAGGTATATAATAGGTATACAGTTATGGTTTAGGGCTTAATTTAGGTATAGAATATGAACTTAGGGACCAAAGGGTTTTCCGTGTAATGACTTCAGGGCACAAGTAGATCCTACATGGCTACATGGACCTTTTGGGATGGAGATCGCCCCGGAGAATCACTGGAAGAATGATGCAGCTTGTTTTGGGTTTGGGGTTTGGGGCTTCTTTTTTGTTCGAGCTTTGGGCCTACAGTTTAGTGGTAGCTACTTCCAACTTCCAGTTAGCAAGCATGACGGTCAACAGTAGGAAATTCAGGTTGCGGGAAACCCTAAACCCCAAACCCCTGAAACCCTAAACCCCTAAACATGAGCCCGCCAAGACGAGCCTGAACCCTAAACTAAACCCTAAACCCCGAAAGCTTATTTTTGGGCCCCATAGTTTGTAAATGGTAGCTGCATTGGGCCCATTTGGCCCCAAAGTCTTGAAAATTTTGGCTGATACTGAAGACGGGCTCGTCTATATTGACACCTCAGCTTTCACAAGAAACCTTCTGCAGCACATAAAACTGAATGATCTTGGAGAACAAGGAATCACAGAGAGAGAGAGAGAGAGAGAGAGAGATATATATATATATATATCTATATATGTGCTTTGGTTCAACCACCAAGTAGCACAACTTGTAAAAGTTGAGAATCCCGATCAGGTGAACTCACGGAGCTGCTGCGCCGGGGCCTTACTCTGAGGCCTAACACTTAAGCCTAAACCTAAACCCGTATATAAAACCATTAAAACCCTCAACCCTTAGCCCCAAACCCTTAACACCCTTAAAACCCTAAACCCAGACCCTTAAAACCCTTAGAACCCTAAACCCAAACCCTGAAACCCTAAAACCCTTTAGTCTGAGGCCTCAGGCCCCTTAGGAACTTTGGGTCAAACTGGTGGTTTCTCAAAACTGGGGCGTGGGTTTAGTAGGGGCTATATGGGGATTATAGGGTTTTATGGGGATGTTTAGGGATTATGAGACGATTCTGGAGGTTGTTATTAGGGATACGGGGAGTTTTTTGAGATATGCCGAAATGAGAGCCTGCTAGACAGTGGTGCTACAAGGAGTTGTGGTTTGCGATTTGCGGATTACGGGTTTTGCTTGAGAAGTCCTAAACCCTAAACCGCGAATGTTGGCAGTATCTTACGGACATCCCTAGGGATTGCTATTTGTAAGGGAGTTTTCAGGGGCAGACGGCCCAAGTCAGGATAGTCTATCCATTGATGCAAAGGCATTTTGCTCAGAGAGTATAATGTTCAAAGGTACGGATTTTATATGCTTCATATCGCGTAGATTTGTCGTGCTAGCTCTCAATGCCGACATTGCAGGTTCGAGCAGTTGACGATGTCATGGTGTTCCTAACTCTTAACTATCGTGTACTGGAAAACCCTATCAACATTCTGATGAAGCGAGTGCTTTTTAGGAAACAAAACGATGGAAGATATGTCCTACATAGGCTCATATGGAGGTTCTTAAATTAAACTAGTCTAGCATAGGCCTCCCCGCCACGTAGGATCCAAGTACTATTTGCGTGTAGGAGTTGTCCAATGTTTACAAAAGTGCAGAAAATCTAGGGTTAGGTCCCTTTTGTAGTTCAGTGTAGTCCACAATATACTCCCTGATCAGGAACCCACGTCCATTAATTATGTAGGAAATATTGCCTGTATCTCATATGGGTCATATCCCATTTTGTCCCCGACGGGGGCATTCCCGCATACAAGTTGCAATGTTATTCCATTAGATCCCAAAAAGGAAGTGCTGCGCCCCACAGCCTGAACCCCCCCCAACCTTAAACCACTCCACCCTCGACCGCGCAAACCCCAAAACTCCGTCCCCAACCCAACCTTAAGCTTTAAACCCTATAAACCCTAAATCCTAAGCCCTGCATCCTAAACCCTAAATCCTACACCTATGGCCAAAAATCCTGAGGCTCGCAGCAGGACTTGTCTGCATTGGCTGCAGCCAGGCCTCGAAATGTCATGAAAGGTAGCGGAGAATTCGGGCTTCGGGCGAGGAGGGGTTTAGGGGCTTGGTTTTGAGGGTTTATAGGGTTTAGTGAGTTTGTGGGGTTTGGGGGGTTGGGGGTTTGGGGTGATAGGTTTCGGTTGAGGGTTTAGGGTATTTTTTTAAGTTTACAGATTTTTGCGGGGTTCGGGGAGTGTAGGGGTTTAGGAGGTTGGGGAGTTAGGGGTCTGGGAGTGCAGAACTCGGGGAATCTTAAGGAGTCATTTCAGATTGACAATCAGTTCCGCTCGTGGTAAACCTCCCCAGCCCCTCACAAACATTCCCCCCTCACATGAAATTATAGTAGAGTATTTCCGAAATATGGATTCTTGAGGGTTATTAAGTCCTGAACCCTAAACCTTAATAGGGCTCAGGGCGTATCAGCTTTCAAAGGATAAGTTTCCCGTGTCTCACATGTTCGGTCATGTTAAATTTTTGGAAGGACAGTTCCAGTGTAAGGGGATTCGGGGATGGTAGGGTTCCGGCTCCAGGCAATACAGAGGGTTTGGGCTTTGGGTTTGGGGTTTCGGGTTTAGGGCTTATAAGGTATTTTCAGACCGGTTTGGATGTGGGCTGTCCTTGAGGGTGACGGTAGGGGTTTAGGGTTAGGGTTTAGGGTATGTGCACAGCAATTGCTGAGCGTTCCAAATTACGGAATGCAATCAAATGAGATTCTTGCCTACGGCCGAGCGGATGCGAATTTCAAGTCGTGGATTCGAACAATCCCTAAGGGTCCGAGTACCCAATAATGTAATCATATACTTACCCCACACCTGTACCATAATTACTGTTACCCAAATCCCAAGTACCCAAATATTGGATACATGGACCCT
>CAJNIZ010047707.1:13527-35237 GCA_905231905.1 Symbiodinium pilosum | reverse complement strand
CCTCAAATGTCCCTTCCGGGAAAACCCCCAGGGCTCTAATGTGAGCTAAACCCTAAACCCTGAACCGGAGGCCTCAATCCTACCCTGAACCCCAAACCCTAAATCCTAAAACCCAAACCCTAAATCCTCAACCCTAAACCCCAAACCCTAAACCTGCAACCCTGAACCCCAAACCCTAAACCCCAAACCCTCGGCGATCCAGCCTGGGGATGATGAACTCGACTCCGATGATCAGAAACCCGAGTCCCAAACCCAAATTGCCAAAAATTGTAATTTTTGGCAATTTGGGTTTAGGGTTTAGGGTTTAGGGGTTCAGGGTCGGGAGTTTCGGGTTTCGGGAGTGTCGGGTTTCGGGCTTAAGGGTTTAGGGCTTGGGGCTTTAGGGTTTAGGATTTGGGGCTTAGGGGTTTGGGGTTCAGGGTTGCAGGTTTAGGGTTTGGGGTTTAGGGTTGAGGATTTAGGGTTTGGGATTAAGGGTTGAGGACTTAGGGTTTGGTGCTTCAGGGTTTAGGCTTTAGGGTTTGGGGCTGAGGGGTTTAATTCGGGTTTGGGGTTTAGGGTTGAGGGTTTGGGGTTTAGGGTCGAGGGTTTAGGGTTTGGGGTTTAGGGTCTGGGGCTTAGGGGTGGAGGATTTAGGGTTTGGGGCTTAGGGGTTTAGGGTTTAAGGTTTGAAGTTTAGGGTTGAGGGTTTGGGGTTCAGGGTTTAGGGCTGAGGGTTTAGGGCTTGGGGTTTAGGGCTGAGGGTTCGGGTTACCTAAACCCTTAACTACAGTCCGAACCTTCGATAAGACCTTTGATAAGAAAGATTGATTCCAAGGTAGCCGCATGGGGTGCCCTCAGCAGCATACAACCAAATTGCCGCGCGATTCGGCAAGCAAAATGAAAATCTCCACCCCTAACAATAAACCCTCCCACCCTCTCTTCCAACAATTTCCGTTTCATTTTTCATTGTTCCATTGTCCTATCATGCTTGTGACGCTAAACTATTACCTCCTTCAAAGGTTACAGGTTTAGGGAGCCGCAGGGGACAAGCCGGCGCTGTCGAGCGAAGGCGACCCAGAAGATGGCGACGGGTCCATGGTCGGCTGTGCTGTTTTTGTTCATGTTTGCCCTTGGTGCTGGGTTTAAGGCTAGAGTTTGGGGGGCTTTAGTCTATGCAGCCCTGCCCCTTGTTTCATAAAAAGATTTGTGTAAGCTCAACACCTGCAATGAAGACCCTATTCGAGTCCTAGAGTCATCACTATGGGTTTGGGGGTGTCAAAATCCTCTTCTTGCTGTTGTTGCTTCTGGACTCCCCTGACCCCTGAACATCCGCAGTCCCCAAATGCCTTTGGCTAGCTAAACAGAACCTGTGCCTAAGATCCTCAAATGCCAGGAGCAGGAACCGCAAGAGTGGCGGTTTGTCTTCGCAAGGCCCACGCAGTTGCCTTTTTGGGCACACGAAGCCCTAAAACGTTTTGGTGCGCTGTTGGCTTGCACGCTTAATCTTGAAGCTGATCCAATCCGAATCTACGAGGTGCGCCCATGAAAACCTTCAATGCTGCAAGAGCCCCCAAAGCATGAATAAAATGTATGGTTCGGGTAATAATCGAGAATCATACGGACAAGCACATGGAACATTAAATGGGAACTACCCCCTCAACCTCAAAAGCCTAGACCCAAAAAAAAACAACCACAACCCTAAGCCTGAAAGTCTTGACCGGCAGAACCCGCAGGCGGACCACTAAGGGGAAACTCTAAAACTAGGGGCGTCCAGATATAATGTAGGGGCCTTACTAATGACCGCATGATTGTCCGCTGGTTTTGAAGGCGAAGGGAGAATCCACATCATGCTAGAGTAAAAATGTGGTGTCATACGGTTTGGGGCCTAATTATAGGATTATTCTTTACAAAGCCATCCTGCAGATCAAGAGCTAGCCAGCGTCTCTCCTCCTAGGGTGTAGGGTTTCGGGCTTAAGGTTCAAGACCACGAGGAACTGAAACTCGTGAAGGTAATTTGTGGCGAAAACAAACCTGACTGATTGGACTAGGGGACCGGCGCCACTCTAGATGTGAATCAACAGGTACAAGATTGTTGCTCCCATGCGTGGTTGCTACTGTACCCTACTTCGAGTAACCCCTATTGGCGGAGAAGGCTCCAGCCAAGCTTGCAGCACAGGATAGTGAGAAGTCTCACCAAAATTCGCCAGAGCTCACTAGTTGACAAGAAGGGTGTAGACAAGCTCATCATGGGAAATGCCCTCCCCAAACTAGAATGGAGCAGCATGCAGCAACCTCTTCCAAAATAATCTTTGTAGGCCTCTGTGGGCTCCGCGTTGGCTTTTGGGTAGGGCATGCTTTTTAGCAACTAGTCCCACGGTGGCACGCCCATTGCATGTCACCTTTCGCGTCTGGCTTGCGGACTCGCTCCTGTAAATGCATCGGTTTGCATGTGACACCAGAAACGCCATTTCTCATAATACAGCCCTATGCTACCCTGAACCCCGAAGCCTAAACCCTAAACCAGTAAACTCAAAAGCCTAAACCCCGTGATCAGCCACCCCTTACTCCCCTTGCGCTGCCCCTACTGACTAGTTTCTTTATGTAAATCGCAGTTTGCGCCGAGAATGCAGCTAGCGACTGCGTACATGCAAAGCCCAACGCTTTTAGGGCTTTGCTTAGGGAGTACAGGGGGCGTAGTGGGGTAATGTGCGAGCCTGATTCGTGGTGGGCCCAAGACATAAAGGGGAGGCTCTATAACAAAGGTCCACAACAAGAATTGGGGGGAGGGTCTGCATTCAATTCAGTAAGGTTTTAACTGAATTCCAAAGGAATGGCTCAGTTTAGCTTTGAAGAGAGTTGCAAAACCTAATAACGAAATGAACTGTAATCTCAATAAAATCATTGAAACTCTATTCAAACCCGATGAAAGTCAGTTAACAAAAAGTCTATTGAATACCTATTGTGAAACCCAATCTAATCAAAAATGAAGTAGATCCTTTAAAGTCCAACCAACAAGAATTAACTTTCGATGAACATCACTCAGGAATAATTACAGACAGCTATAAAATGAAATGGCGTTGCCCTAAGCCCTAAACCCTAAACCCCAAGCCCAGCCCCAAGACCTGTTGAGAATACCCGGCCACAAAATTCTTTTAGATCGTTGAGGATCAGGGGGCTTGCTCTACACCCTTTGGAATTTTGTTTGCCTAGCCTGCTCCGATAAGCGGTTTAGTAAGAAATCGATTGTCTTTGGCTTATCAGATCCCAGGTTCCACAGGTCATGGAGCCGGGTTTTCGCATGAAAGGCCTGGCTTTTTTTTTTAAACCAAGAGCATTCTGGCTACATCAAAATACTTCCTCAGATTCGACTCAAACAACTTTACTTTTGGCACACCCCACCCCCCCCTCAAAACGAATAGGGGGTCCCGAATAGTTTTCTGAAATCTTCACTTTATTGCACACTCCTGCACTAATCAGGATTCAACGTGAATAATGGGGATGACTGAGGCACAATGCGGCCTATTGGGCTTATATGTATACTTAATAGGCCTTCTGACCCTTCAACTACCCTCGGGATGGACCTCTGGCTTTGGCATCCCTTTCAGTCAGGCGGACCTCCCAGACAGGGACCATATTTCTGACAACACCCCATATGAGCTATAGTCTAAACTCCTAGTATCCCCCCTAATAACCCCTATAGTAGTCCCCTATATCATGGCCTCCTCTAAGGAGTTTCGACCCTAAACCCTAAATCCTAATTCCCTATATATTCCCCATATAACCAAACAACAAACCCTAAACCCTAAACCCTAAACCGTGTGGCTGGTGCACACGCCGAGGCTTGAGGGCTGATGAGACGCTCATCGTTCGGAACGCCCAGCTCCTCCTGCCTCCGTCTGGGTATGTCTCGAAATGAGATCCCACGCTTCTGTAAGATCCTTAAGGGTTTACCCTAAAGGTCCAGGGACCCAAATAGGGCTTCAGGGCCCAAATACTTTAATATGAATGGTATTCGGGCTGTAAAGCTGTCTAAAACCATATTATTTGAGTTTTTGGACCCAATTAGGGTTAGGGTTTACGGACACCAACCGCATTTCGAGAAAATCCCATGCTGAGGGTCCGTAGAGATCTCTCCGAAGGGACAGACAGAGCAGTCTGAGTTCAGACCAGTAAGATAGCAAGGCAAATGAGCTATAGTGCAAACTCCTTCAAGGGAGTTATATACCTGGTTATACAGGTTTTTAAGGGGGATACTAGGAGTTGTAGACTATACCCTAAGGGTCCAAGTACCCAATAATCATATACTTGCCCCAAACCTGTACCAAAATTACTATTACCCAAAACCCAAGTACCTAAACCCTAAACCCTAAACCCTAAACCGCGTAGCTCAAAGGAGGGTTCCCCGGGTCAGGGGCTGAAGAGTTCAGGGTTCGTGCTTAGGGTTTTTGAGCGGCCTTAGGTAAAGCTACAAGGGGCTTTAGGGTTTATGGTTTAGGGTTCAGGCCCTAAAGGATCCAAAAAATGGAACCCCCCCAAAAAAGGCTCCATTACTACATTGGGGAACCTAGGGGATTATTATGGGGTTCCATTTTTTGGATCCTTCAGGGCACAACATATCTTAGACTTATGAAATTCCCACTGCTCTCTGGAATAAGATACTTCTCCCTCGAACGAGCATGGAAGCAGCGACTCTGACCCTACAAAGGCTACTGAGAGGCTACTCGCTTTAAGAGCGGCCGAGATGAGTGTGGGAGTCTAAGCTGACGCGTAACGTGGAGGAATTTCCACTTGCATGTCTTGCATCCTTAAGTGCCATACCGAGGTATGGCAACAATGACCCACATTGTTGGAGAAAACTCCGGGCCCCCGACTTCCGCAAAAAGTGTGACCCATCGAGGGTGTGTGCACATATTATTGGTAATTCGCATGGAAAGGCCCCGCAATCATGGACCTCCCAAAATTGAAATTTCTCAGCTGCCGCTTACCCCCCTGCCCCCGAGGCCCGCCATCAAATAATGGACCATGAGCAACCGGCTTAGACATACACCCTAAACCCTAAACCTTAAACCACGCATACAAATGCGAAAGATCCAAGCCATGCTCCGTTCAAACGAACTTGTACCCTGAATCAGCTTGCCGCCCTCATTATTCCAGTTCGAATGCTACAAGGACACACCTGAACTCAGAGCCTTTACAATCATCGGCCCTTACCGATGGCAGGGAGTGGTGAACACGTTCAACTGTCGGAAGCGCTTTCACTGACAACCTAATCTTTTGGCGGACAGTTTTCACATAGCTCTCCCCCAAATCTCCAAGTCGACCTCAATTGTACGGCGCCCAGATTTTGCCTCGCTGGAGTGTAGACAAGCAACTTCCAAAATCGTGATCGTTCAATTTCGAGCAATAATATTATGCCGCATGGGTTTGCAGTTCCTGGGAACGAGCCAGTGTCAGGAATGTTTGAAGGGTCAGCTGTAAATCGGCTAATATTGGAAGAAACTGCACATGTCACGTTTGCAAGTAGAACTTGCAGTAGCTTCCCCATCGCTTGCAGTGAGCCTAAAGACTATTGGCCAGTGGCCAAAAAAGCATGCAACGATTGTTTCCTCTCATGGAGGGCCAACAAACAAGCTGCACAAGCAATTAACCCTAAACCCTAAACCTTAAACCCAAACCTAATACGCAGACCATCCAGGTGCCGAATGAAGGCGCCCTTCCCAATTGACAGAGGTGAATTGAATGCAAATGAGAAAGGGAATCCAAAGGCGAATTAGGATTGAGGGTTTAAGGTTTAGGTAAGTAGATGCCCCCACAGGCATGTAAAGTAAAGGACCCTATGCAGGATGCAGAACCCTGTTTGACATCCTCACTCTCGTCTGGTTTCTCGTCCCAAATAAAACTCCGAGGAAGAAAACGGAAACGGCTGCTGTGCTGGTGAACAACTAAACCTTAAATACGCTGGCAGTTCATCTGTTCCGTATATGACCTGACATAGGCTATATATCCCATATAGGGATTCTTCGATTATGTTTCACACTTATGGAATAGAAGCCCTTAAACCCATAAGCACCACCAAAAAAAAAGGTAAACCCCAAACAACTACCACCGCAATGCACCCTGAACCCTAATACAACTGCTATTCAAAGAGACTGACAGCCTGTCAAAAACAGCAGTAACCGCGCGTACGCAAACCTAGGCTGAGATCCCTGGGCAAGTAACGCAATGAAGCATGCGGGTTCATTTTGGGGGACATAGGGCAATTTTGGGTTAAGGATGAATGTTACTTTAGGGGCTATGTAGGGTTTATTTAGACTTTGGGTTGCAGGGCTTCTTTAGACTTTGGGTAGCTGATTTGTAGTGAGCCGCATAAGACTCGTTCGGGCACTAGTTTAATCTGCATAAGGCGTAAGAAGGAACGTGCGTCTTTAGTTAAGCATGCGTTACATCTTCCGGAATTGAGGCCGAGAAGGTACATGTATGAATTAGGTGGACCCTCCACCCAGTCATAGTGACTGTAAGGGCTACTAAGGATTGTTTTAGGGTCCTCTTATATTCCTATTATGCCACTATTACACGGTGGGGGGTCCTCCTTACAAGGCATGAATCACAATGACGCGCAGTCTTCACGACAAAAAGCTGGGCAATTTTTCCAGCCCGTGAGGTTGCCAGGGGCAGGCGTGTGCAGATGCTTTAAACGCTTGTTCCAACAAACTAATTGAGGTTTAGAATTTAGGGTTTAGGGGTTTAGGGCTTTAAAAAACCTGAACCCTAAGCCGAGTGAAGCTTTCAGCCACAAAGAGCTCGCACACACCTTCCCTCGCCCCACTGTAGCCTGGAAGCCACAAGCCGCCAGCTTAAAACAAAAGATGTGGTAGTTTCCGGAAACACAAGATATCCTAAGGGTCCAAGTACCTAATAATCCAAAACTTCCCCAAAACCTATACTATAATTACTATTACCCAAATCCCAAGTACCTAATTATTGGGTACATGGACCCTTAGGGATATGCGTTCTGAGGCCCACAGGGCGCAACATGTGCATGCAACGTTTGGCATCGTTCGCACGCATCAGTCAGACCCCCATTGCAAAACTGACAAGACTCAGAGCTTGTTCTTCTTAGCTTGGAGTGCAGGGGTTTCAAAAATCGTTCCTAGAACCCAATCCACCATACCTAACTACGCATGTGTAAGGTCTTCCCAAAATCGCTGAGAACCTCTCGTGCCTTTATGACTGTTGAGGGGTCAGGGCCACTTAGCAAGTAGGTTAACAACGGGGGGAATTAGGGGATATAGGTATACTTACTAAGTCTCCCTGACCCTCCAAGTATGCAGGCGTCCCTGGAGCACAAGTTGTTGCAGCAAACGGCCTGGGGGCCACATCTGACCTTACAAGTCTGGCCAGCTGTGTTTCCCAAAAGTTAGGGTGTAGGGTACCTTGTTGAGGGTCCCCAACATAAGTATGATAGCTTCTTGGGGTCTGGTCTATATCAGGATCCCCCTATGCTTGGAAACTACCAAATTATTCTCCCTAAACCCTAAACCCTAAGCTTCACGGCCAGCAGGCTAATTTTACTACATGCACAAGACCGTGAGCCTGGATCATGAATCAAGAGATATGAAGACAAGGGACTAACCTTGACTTGCCAAGTACCCTTCGGGCTTAGGGTTTGGGTGTTTAGAGTTTAAGGTCCCTAAACCCTAAACCCTAACTCCTAAACCGCGTACCTTTCATATGAAGAGTTGAGGACTGTCATCATGGAAATCTGAACCAGAGCCTCAAGCTGCATAAGCGGTTTAGGGTTTAGGACTCAGGGTTTAGGCTTTAGGGTTTAGGACTCAGGGTTTAGGCTTTAGGGTTCGATCCCTAAATCCTGCTCCTACGGGTCCAAAACACATAATTGTCGCATACTCCCAGAAAAGTAACGAGTTCTGTTTGAGAGCCGCTAAGTATATGTTGTACCGGCTACCTTTACCCTCTGGCCCTGCGTCTATACAAAGAAAAAAAAACTACAGTTGGGCCATTTGGAGCCTTAGGTCTAGCAACCCTAAACCCGAAACAGTAGATTCCATTTTCTTATTCATTCCTTCAATCTAAAGGGTTTAAGGTTTTGGGTTGAACCCTAAACCCAAAACCTAAACAGTAGTTGCAATTCTCTTCTCCTAAGCCCTAAACCCTAAACCCTAAACCCTAAACCCTAAACCTCCTGCGCTGAGGGTCCGAAGCGCAGCTCCTGCGCGCCTGGCTCGATAGCCCTAGGCCTCGATACGCAGTTCCATCTCAGGGTCAAAGGGTTTAGGGTTTAGGGTTTAGGCATCTTAGGGTGTTAAGGCGTATACTAGTATACCAGGGTTTAGGATTTAGAGTTTAGGGTTTGGGGCTCAGGGTTTAGGATTTAGGGCTTATTGGCGGCTTAGGGCTCTAAGGGTATTTCATCCCATAGGCTTTTAGCGTAAGTCCCAGGATTTAGGGTTTTGGGATCTCAGGACAATGGCGCTGAGGGTTAGGATCTGGTGCTATCAGAGGTTACGGTTATGATCTTCGAGTACAGCAGCTTGGGGTTTGGGGGTTTAGGGATGTAGGAGGGTTTAGGGATTTAGGGGGGTTTAGGATCTTGAGGATTAAGCGCTTGGGTCTAAACCCTAAAGCCTGGCATGGGTCTTAGGATGTAGGGTCGTAGGCTTGGATGCAATAGGCATACCCAGTGCTACCCGAACCCCTCTAAAGTATTTCAAGTACTGGCCTTTTTGGCAATATTTACCTACTTCGAGGGTTTAGGTATTCAGAAGCCCACATTACAGCTTTCGTTCTTCTTGCTGTATTGATTGGTCGCACTCAAGTGTTATTGCATCCGCCCTGATGAACCTTCCCACCCCTCAATGAATACCCCCCCAGATATTATTTTTCTGTTTGGGGTATTAAGTACCCTAAACCCTAAGCCCTATATAAACATCACTGTTAGTAGGGGGATATCCTCCCCGGCCATTATCAAGGCACCCTTTTCTGGCTGATTGCCTGATTCGCCTAAGGTTCTTGTACCAAATAGCTGAGTGTTCAGCTTTCCAGGAAGTGCATGGGAATACTTTTTTGTATTCCTGCCTCAAGGAATACTTTCTTTTGAGTACAGGAGGGCAAATTGGGTTCAGGGTGTAGAGTTCAGGGTTTAGGGTTCAGGCTTTAGGGTTTGGGCTTCAGGGTTTCGGGTTCATGTTGAGGGTTTGGGGTTCAGGGCTTAATGTTTAGGACCCCTAAGACGAAACAGCCTTCAAAGACCGCGATGAGTTGTAAGGGCTTCAAGGAGCTTGCGCCCAAGCTCCCCAGCCAGCTCTGCAACACATAATATGCGCCATTTTGGGATTATGACTTTAGAGTACCCCTAGAGAATGCTTTCTGGGAAGGGTCATTTTTGGTAACCAGCGTATCAACGGTTGCTCCTTTCTCCCTCGCTGAAAGCTTATCTTTTTGGCTTCCTGAATATGGAGAAGGGCCCCTAATCTTAATTAGTGCTGAAGTTGCAGAAAGTCCCACCAAAATATGTTAATTTTAGGTCAGAAAGCACGACCGTAAGTGTCAATGCGTCGTGGCAACTCTGCTGAAACATGTGGGTACATGACAACATACACCGGCAACCCCTAATGCGTAATCAGCTCAACACCAACCCCAAGACTGAACCTAGACCCTTCAAAAAGGTAATGGTACCAACATAGTAGGGATAAAGCCCATGTTCTTGGGTACATTTGTGAATGTAGGTAGAGATAGCCACAGGATCCAGACAGCCAAACAAGACCCACATGAGGAGTATTTGCCCTTGCCCAAAGGGTCCATGTAGCTTCATAGTACATATTGAGGCCCTAGCGTAGCCACATGGGAACCCCTTTGGGCCTAAGTATATGCCATATATGCCTACCATGGGCTTTTCGGGCGGTGAGCAACAGCCTGTCCTGGCATCCCCAAACTTGGTTGGCCTCTACCCAGACCCCTGGGAAGATTTAGAAAGTGGTAAGGGTTGTGAGTTTAGCTCCCTTTGAGGCATATCAATCTACAAGGCCCTGAGGGTTTATCAATATACAAGGCTGTTAGGGTTTATTGATATACTTGGGGGGTTTAGGGTTTAAGGTTTGGGGTTGAGGGTTCCTTAGGAAGCGAATAAGGGGAAATCTATGAAATATCCCAAAGGCCAACCCAGCAAATATCAGGCACCTTCCAGCGTTGCAGCTCAAGACTTTCAACGGAGTGGGCGAGTAAGCTCATGGTAGTAACTGCTGCTGTGGCATCTTCATGCCGAGTCTCAAGCACTGAAGGTATTTTGGTTGCTGGCGGACAGAGAGTCCTCATTATAGGGGTTGGGTTTACTAAAATCTTTTTTTACCAGGTACATGTCAGACCCCTTGCATGTAAGGGGGTGTGAGCACACATGAAGGACCCAACAGCGTGGCATCTGAATTCTTCGGGGCCGGCGGCTCCCTGCTCTTGCATACTCGCATCTTTGCCTTTGTTCTTCTTTGATTTTGGTTGGGTCCTCTGAACCCTAAACCCTACCCCCGGCTTTGCGTTCAATTGTATATGTCACAAGGTGAACTGCAACAGATGAAACATCTTCGGGGACATACCTACGAGCAGATCTTTTCCTCTCTCTCTCTCTCTCTCTCTTTCATTCTTTCATATGGGGAGACCAGGTGGTCCCCCCGGGCGTCAATGCACAGCCCCTGTTGGGCTGTTTGGTAGGTTGTCACCCCTCTTTGCTTCGCATGTGGTGAGGACACTATTTATACATCCAGTTACCAAGTTTGGGGTCTTATAAGTTTACCAAACCACTGTGAAGACTTGGCACTGTCTATGTCACCCTGCGCAGTTGCCTTCGTCTTCCTGGTGTAGTTGCCCACTGCCTCTGTGTCAGTCCATCCCAAAGGGTTCTTCTCCACCTATTGGCCTGGTGGTGGCGGTGCTGTGGCACACACAATTTTCCTGCCTGAGTACAATGCTGTGCCTGTGGCGTACTCCACCTGCAGGTGGCTCTTGCTGGCCCCTTGCTCGAGCAGAAGTCTTTTTACCTTTCCCGCAAATTTAGCTCTGCGCCTTTGCTCTGGTGTTTGGGAAAATCTGAACCAAATGCGCCTTGCTTGTCCATTGGGCGTCACCGAACCTGTTGCAAAATTGTTTGTCTTACCAAGTGTATGGACTGTGTTAGCCTGGTATACATGGCTTACTCGCTTTCATTGTTTCTGGGTCTGTATGGCACCACCAAATAGCCACGCCTCATCCCGGGCACAAACACGTCTTGCATGTCAATGTCCAACTTGAGGTTGTGACAGGCTTCTTTGGCAAGTTGGAGTGTCATTGTTGCCTCTTGGTCGTCTGTCCACCCTCCCATGACAAGGGCTGGTTGCCTCCCTTCCACAGTGGTATTGGAGGTAACTTCTGAGGGTGGTGGTGGCTGTGTTTCCAACTTGCTCAGGCGGTTCTGGATGTCCTGGCAGGTGTCTTGGTTAGCCGTCTCTCTGGTGTGCAAATGGGCCAAGTCTGCTGAGTGCTCGGTCTGGGTGCTAGTGATTGCTGTGAGCAAGTTCATTTGCTCCTGTATCCTGTCTGTAACTGCTTTTTCCACTTGCGTGATCCTGGACTCCATAATGATGACTTGGGCCAGAAGCGGCTGTATTGCCCTCTCGAACATCTCAAGTGTGAGTGGTGTGCCTTCTTGGTTGCCCTGCTTTGGTGTCGGGCATGGCCTCTTTGTACCTGGGCTTTCCGCATCCACTTCTATGGGGCCTACAGTTGCCATGCTTGTTGCCATCTTTCCAGAGGAAGTTTGCTGCGATGGTGAGGTTGCCAGAGTCACGTTCTGGTAGTTGAAGGTGCGCCTCTCCTAGCGTGGTTGGTTTCGAGAAGGACACCGTAAATGAAGAGCAGAACTGAGACAAAGGCCTGTAGTGCAGCAACTGACACCCTGGTGGAGCGATCTGGTGGGGGTTGAATTCCCCAAGGAGGATGGCGTCCACGCGTAGTGGTTTGTCCTTGCCCTGGATCTTGATGGCTCACCTACTCAGGCAAGGATCGTGTTGACTGCTAAAGCCCACACAGACACTGGAGAGGGAAGGAGGACAGTTGGCTCACAAAGTGTGTCTGGGGGCTTGATGCTTCGTGGCTGGAGCCAACATGGCTACCTCTCTCTCTCTCTCTCTCTCGGTTTAGGGTGTAGAGCTTAGGTTTTTTTTGGATTAGGGCCTTGTTCCTCAGAATCTTCGCGCGCATGGACACTTTTACATTGTCGTCCTGGAGCGGCCGGCACCCTGTTAAATCTCGCGTTCAATTCTGTTCAATCACTGTCCATAATCATGCACATATGCATCATTGCTGCCGAATGTCGAAATCGCAACGACCCTCGCCATGGGGGATAGACATCGGAGGCCACTCGCTACGAAATTCAGCCTATGACTAGGCAGCATTGCTATCCAAACTGCTGCTAACTATCAGTTAAAGCACGAGACACATCACAACTTGAATGCGTTCCTCATGCCCTTTGATGTCGTAATCCGCGCCCCTAATATATAAAAAACACACCCCCTCACGACAAATTATCCCAAGTAACTGTGATATACATTATAGGGAGCCTTCGTCAGTATGGGGTGGTGGTCTATAAGCTATAGTCCAAACTCCTGGTATCCAAATAATCCTAGATATAACCCCCTAAACCCTATACAACCCCTTCCGGGAGTGTATTAGACTATGGCAATGGTGGGAATTACTCGAAGTGGGAGGCCAGCCTCTAATACACCTCGCGCAATCCTTTACTAGGATAGGTTTGTGGGCCCTATAAGAATTACGTTGTTATGGCTTTATAAGGATTATATAGAGGGTAACATTTCTTGTCAAACAAAAATCAAGCCTACCCCTTTTTAGTGTGTAGGGGCACTCCCTGCGAGATTTTGAGAAGCATATGATATCCACGTTCTGCACATAAAAACTGGTCTAGCCCTAGCATGCATCCTCTGAAAAGAAAACTGCTGAAATGCATCCCTCTTGTTTTCTGGAGGACAAGCCTATAGTTCAGCGCTTAATGGTTTATAAACCCTTACGCCCTGAACCCTAAATCATGAATCCTGAGCCCTCTATAAAGACTAAACCTAAACCCTAAACCCTAAACCAGGGTACAGTGATGGTCGAAATCCAAGCTCCGAACTGATTATCTGGGGCCCCTACCTGGACCCTGGATGTCATTCCTTTTTGGGCGTAATGTCCCATAATTTTGTAGGGTATACCCCCAAAAAGGTAGGACATCCGAGGTCCAGGTACATGTTACAGAATCGAGAGTTGTCATATGTGTTCGTGTTTGCATCGACTTTTTGTTCGCTCTGTTTATTGGACATGTGACCATATTGCACGATGAGAAGCAACTGCAGATTCAAAAACATGATTTTCGTCAAAATAGGGGCCCGAGAGCCCTTGAAAGGCAGAGGCAGCTTTGGTCCCAAAATCCACCCAAAACCCATAACTACCAAACCCTGAAAGGTTGTAAGTTTACGGTTCAAGGTTTAGTTTGAAAGCCTGTAAGATCTAAAGCTTAAAACATGAGTCCTCCTCAACTCCTTTGAAAAAGGGACGGTGGCTGCGCCCTCATTCTGAACCCCTAAACCCTAAACCCTAAACCGCTGAAACCTGACTCGCTTATGAAAACTGCTTTGGAATAAAAGGCTCAAACGTTGCTTCCGGAGCTACCCCTTACGGACCGTGTGCAAAAGGATCTTTCTGTCCCTTAGTGGAGCCCACTGGAGTAATAGCAATTTATTTCATGCTTGTTAGTCTTGGAACCTTCTTATAATCAAATAGATCCACTCAACATAGATTAAACTTGTTCAACATCAGCTAGATCCAAATACAACTGTTTGAAACCTAATTGAAACCTATCTAGTATTTAAAACCACCCAGAATCTAATGATAGCAGAATTCCTTTCTCATCACTTCAAATCCAACTCAGATCAATTCACTATCCATACAAAACACCTGCTAAAACTTGAGTCAAGCCAATTTGAATACAAAGAATAATCTTCTAACTCACGCTCTCGCTATTGCTCTGCCTCTTACTACTTGTGCTTTACGATACTACTTGCACCTAGCATGCTGTGCTTTTCCTCTTCGGATCTCGAAACTCTTGCTCTTGCCTCTTGCCCTAAATTGCTCTTACTATCTCCTTCTTAGATGCAATACTTGTACTTAGCATGATTTACTGTTCCTTTTAAGATCTCCGGGCCTATAGGACCGCGGGGCGCCTTCATTAATCAAAAACACGAATTAGGGTTTAGGGCTTAAGTTGAGGCTGAGGGTTTCCCGAGGAGGATCGCACCGCGTAAACCCAAAATTTCAGAGCGTCGGGCATTACCCACTGCAGTGGGACAACTTATGGCTTCTGGTCACATCTGGCATCAGAGGGTTCCCAGTGCGCAGGATGTCCACTGTAATTCCTTCTCGTTTTTTCTAACCCAAATGAAGACGCATGATTAACAAACCCCCTCCTTTTCAGTGCCTTAACCTTAGGATCCCTTTTATAATCCCTATTAAGGGGAGGGGGTTCATTAATCAGCGGTCTACATTACAGGGAACCCAGGTGGCAGGATGGACCTGTAGGATGGACCTCAAGTTCCGGCTCCTGAGGCATGGATGCCATGCCAAGCTTCATTGTGCACCGCGAGAAGCTTCTCGCGGGGATTTGCCTTCCTCCAGCGGACGGCAGTTTGGAATCCCAAAGGGCCCATGTGGTTATAATGTAGTCTACACTTAGGTCCCAAAGGGGTTCCCATATGACAACTGTACGGTCCAGATATATACTATATGGCTACATGGACCCTTTGGGAGTCTCATGGGTGCGGTATTCGCGGGCTTCTTAGTGCCCAGAATTTCTGGTACGACGCTAGTTTTCTGTAATACTTCACTCTTAAGTACTCACGAACCTCTAAGCGGACTAGAATGCTCTTCCAATGTTTCCAAATGAAGCAGGGGGCTAACAGTTTAACATGATCTGAGGAAGCCAGAACTCAGAAACAGGGAACCGGCAGTAGAATAGGGTGGCAGGCAGTTTCCTTACGAGAAGATGTCAACTGGCCTTTGATGTATGTGTTTCCCATGTTCAGACCTCCCACTGTCGTGCCTGGCTTGAAAAAGCTAACACCAAAGCCCTAAAGCTAGCTGTAGGCAGACTGTACGCTTCTCCGCATCGGGGACTTGGGACTATTGCCCTAAACTCTACACCCTAAGCCCTGAACCCTAAGCCCTAAACTCTACCAGTAAGGACCCTCTGCGCTCCGTAGGCAGAGCCGAAGGTCGCAAGAAGACAGGGTCGTTATTCTAGCCCGGAATTCGTGGCAAGAATATAGTCCCCCTTAAGTAGATAGACTATAAGGTTTAGAGTGTAGGGCTTAAAGGTTATAGTTCCCCTTAAGTAGATAGAATGTGGCTTCGGGTATATTATAATCAGATCCCCATATATCCACCATATGAGATCTACTTAAGGGGGACTATACATTCTTTGGGTTTTACAACGCTGGGCCTTACAACATACCACTCGCATACTTCGAGAGATCTTGAGCTGGAGTTGACAAACAAAATTGGTTTAAACAAGTTTCAGGTGTTAGAGTTTAGGGTTTAGGGTTTAGGGGGGTATGGCCCACGGAATTGGACAGCAATGTATACACACACACACAATATTTCAAGGGAACCCTACATTCCTACATATTGCATACACTCTCGAAAAACCCAAATATAATCCTAGCTCACGTGAACCCAAACTGAACACTGGGAAACCTGCTCGCCCCCGAACAAACAACACTAGGCGCCTCAAAGAGACTACTTTGGAGGCGCAGGTTATACTCCAATGCCACATGTACTTATAGCCAAATATGCACAATATGAACCCCATAAATCCCCCTATTTTGGTTCCACTTGGGTGGTGGGTATGGTGGGTACCCGTTTTCAGTTGGTTTTTATAATTACCCTGAACCTGCAAGTAGGGTCCAGCTCAAAAGGGTACCAAAATGGGGTCCTGAACTTATAGGGGAGGCTGGTCTTCGGCCGAGGAGCAAGATCTTTCGCACATCGCCGAGTAACGAGTTCCTCTTCAAGGAGCTTCATGAGAACGATTAAGGTTAGGGTTTAGGGTTTAGGGTTTAAGGTTTAGGGTTTATAGGGGCTTCTCCAGTGGAAGCAAGAAGGTTGCAAAAACATTGGCATTACATCAGATATCTATTAGGTGGATCCCCCACCCTGTAATAGTGGTATACTAGGAATGCCAGAGGATCCTAATATGGTTGCCATTATCCCTTATAGTCACTATTACATGGTGGGGGGTCCTCCTAAGATATCTACTAGAAAAACCATATGGACTCGAGGAGCCGAGTGCTGGGCATACCGCAACACTCTAAACCCTATATTTATAGAACCCATTATAGTAGTTTCCATCCATTATAGTACTTTCCATTCTAATTTTCCATTATCCCCATATAACCCAAATATAAGCCCCCTACATCTGAAACCCTAAGCCCGCTGAATCACATCTGTAAAGGCCTGCTGAAATGTGCCCGTCGCACACTGTCCGTCAGTAGTGCAAGCATAGCTGAATCATAGAACCAACCAAAATGTATAGTATACAACGATATCACATGTTCAGGGACATCTGGACCTATGTACTGCAAGTTTGGGCTCATTCGCATTGATGGACTGCTTCTGGATGGTGCAAAGCATGAAGCTGGGCTGTCTTGGCAGCTTCCAGGAATAATTGGCCCATCTCCTCTAAACTCTGAACCCTAAACCCCTAAACCATTCCCGAGCGACCCAGTATACGAATAATACCCACATCGGGCGCTAAAGTCTATAAATGGAACCTGCATTGGGCTATTTAGATCCTGAAGGAGCTTTCGAAAGTGTAGCAGAGGCTCTGAATAAGGACGTAGCGTGGTGCGGCAGCGCGAAGGATTTCCACCAAATGCCTGGCACACCAACAATAAGATAGGGGTTAAGGTTTAGGGTCAAAGGGTTCTTTAACATGTTGGAAGTAAAAAATTAGCTCGGTAGGGGTGGGGGTTCTCAAATAAAGGGCAGGGTTTAACACATTCAGTCTTAAGTATTGCCCCGCAAGGCCTGCAGCCTGCAATAGAGTTAAGATTAGGGGCCATAAAACTGCCATGGAGGTACTATCTTGCTGTCAAGGGTTTGGGGTACTGGGTAGGGGCTGTACCCAAGCAAGACATCAATACAACTGTTTTCGTTGCTGCCGCGCTTCGATCTGGTGGAGTTTGTCCCAAAGGGTCCATGTAGCTGTGTTGTATATGCTTATACACAACAATAGTGGTATGGAAACCACTTTGGGCCCTAAATATATATCATATGATATATATATATATGTATATATATATTATGATACAGCTACATGGACCCCCTGGGTGCTGGGATTGTCTGGGACCAAGCAGCATGCACATTTTGAGTATAACCCAGAGAGTCCATGGACCCAATAATGAGATACTTGGGTTCAGGGTACTCTTACCATAGCATAGCTTTTGGGTAAGTGTATGATTGTTAGGTGAACCCTTAGCCTTTCGGTATTTTCAGTATAACTTTCTTCTCGGAATCCACAAAAGTGCATTGTGCACCTACCCAGACTCTCAGCTTGGCTTGTTGCAGGCTATCGC
Source organism: Symbiodinium pilosum (assembly GCA_905231905.1). Lineage (NCBI taxonomy): Eukaryota > Dinophyceae > Suessiales > Symbiodiniaceae > Symbiodinium > Symbiodinium pilosum. The sequence goes on along the minus strand of CAJNIZ010047707.1, from coordinate 17,586 downwards.
ACCACCTACTACAGTCTTGACCTAGGCAATGCTGGTCGGGAATGGCAAAGACCGAAGGTGGAGGCCTAGGGGATCTTTCCCAAAGAGTCCAGGACTCTACCTAGAGTTTAGGGTTTATAGTCCCCCTTAAGTAGATAGAATATGGCTTTGGGTATATTATAATAGGATCAACATATACCCCAGATTCTATCTATTTAAGGGGGACTATAGGGTTTGGGTTTTAGGGTTTAGGGCCAGGTCTCCCCTCTATACGAATTACAGCATACAAGGACAAAGCGTACTTCTCGGAAACATTCGGGAGAACAAGGCCCCAGGTAGCTAAAAAATGAGCCCCTTGGGTCCCCAGATATACATTATGTCGGTACCCGGACCCCTAGGCTTTCAAGAGCTGCAAAACCTGATTCATGGTTTTCTACTGCTGCGAGACACTCATTTCAGCGCCAAGTTGCCGCTTTGGCAGATGAGCAACTTCGGAAGGTGGAGGCAGCGTAACATCCTGTCCATGGGCACAGACCCTTTCGAGCAGTTTAGCATGTCAAGAATGTCTACTTAATCGCGTCCCCCTATAATGGATGGACTAACAGCCACTCGTGTACTTCTCAAATGATCAATGTTATCTTCCATGATGTTCCAGGTTAAGTCCTTGTGTTATGCTACAGCGCATGACGGGACTGCACAGTAAACGCCAAACGCTAAACCCCCTGTAAGCGAGGCCATGAGTTTCCTTCTAGCTTGGAGCTCATTGCGCTCAAACACAAAACTAGCAATAACCTACTGTCCACTCATTTAGGCTTAAATAACGACAGTCCTTTCGGATTTAGGGCTTAGGATTTATAGGGTTTAGGGCTTAGAGAGCCGATCACGCAAAACGCAATTTCCCAAAACTAACGTTCTTTAGCGTCAAAACCTTTGGGATTCTTTGCCCAAAGCCCCACACCCTAAACCACCACACCCAGCATATGTGATCTTACTAGACCAGCCCTACCACGAAGCCTAGAAAATTGGAACATCAGTATACCTTGGGTCACTCCCCAACCCAGGAATGGGTACATGGGTTTAGGGTTTAGGGCTTTGGGCTTGGGCTCCACAAAAGATAGTTGTAGGTGTACTGAGGCCTATTAACTCCATACGAAGGGGCTAGTACTGCAGAGGTAGATACCCTAAACCCTAAAACCCCAACCCTAAACCCTGAACCGTAACCCTAAACCAAATCCAAGACCTACACAGAGCCATTCCTGCAACTCGGATGTGTTTAGGGCTTGCCTAGACAAATCTAGAGCCTTAAATCAAGGTTAAGGTACAAAAGCATCAGACACAACACCTACTTCATTGGGATCCTAACACCCTTAACCCTATACCCTAAACCCTGAACCATAAAACCCTAAACTCTAACACCCTAAACCCTATAAGCCCGAAACCCTGGACTTTTGGGCATCTTCCCGTTCCGGGTTTGCCCTGGGCTTCGGGCTAGATCATCGTATCCCTATAAATCCCTACATACACCCAGTTTCAATTTCATTTTCCAGATTCTCCATCATCATAACTACAACACCGAGGCGTCAAGGGCCTGGTTCTGCGGGGACTTGCAGCAATCCCAGCACCCTCTTGGCAACTTCACGTCGTAATCGAAGTGCATGTGCCTGGGATCGCGGAAACATGAGGGTTCAGAGAACCTAAGCTTCCCAAAGTCGTCTATCTTGCAGGGAAAGGTTCTTCCCAGACCCCTGGTAGGATCTAAAAGTAGATCCCCCAGTATGGCACCTTATACCACTATTGGTTAGTTTCTAGGAACCCTTAACTAGGGTAGGTTTGGGAGCCCTAGACATTTTTTGCTCGCTTTATAAGGGCCATATTGAAATGAGAAGGGTTGAGATGTGTTGGGATGTGGCTCAAGCCTCGACATGTGGGCATCCACAGGCAGCCCGGGTAAACGTAGCAAGGATACATGGAATCCAATTCGAGGACATGTAATCCCCTAAGCCCCAAACCTTAAACCCTTGACATCCTAATACCTAAACACCCTACACCCTAAACCCTTAAACCCTAAACAACCTAAACCTTACGTAAACATGCTCAGCCCTAAACCGCATGATTCTTTACAAGTTCCCGGGCGGGGAGACCGCCAGGCAGGAGAAGGCCTCGCCCGCATTGTAGAGTTGAAGCCCTTTGTTAAAACGCAGCTTAGCGTTTAAGGTTTAGGGCTCAGGTTTTCGGGTTTAGGGTGCGCAGGGCAGGATACACCCGCCATTCGGATTCATAACCCTAAGTCCTAAGCCCTTAGCCGCGGTATTTAAGTTTGTCTGGGTTGCCGTTAAGGAACTTAAACTGAATTAGCATACGGTGGGTGTATAGTAAATCATAGGGTCTCCTTATTGTTATTATTGTAGTAACTTCATCTAAGTTCCTCAAGTTACCATATTATGTGTATACAGTAACTCCATTTAACTTCCTTAACAGCAACCCTGAACGCTAAACCCTAAACCCTAAACCTTATGGGTTGGGCAGATGGGGGGTCCACAGAGACCCCTACCAGACTTCCGAGTTTGTGCTCAAGACTCCTAAGCTGATATGAGCTATGGTCTAAACTCCTAGTACATCCCTGAATAACCTCTATAGGGTTTAGGGTCTAAACTCCTGGTATCTCATTTAATAACCACTTTAGGGTTTAGGGTTTAGTCTTCACTTCGAGTATACCCCTCAATACCCCCTATAAAGCTCCCCGATATAATCCCTTTTATAACCCCCTTCAAGGAGTTCAGACTATGGCTCATATAGGAACTGTAAACGGTTTCGGGATAAGATGCTTGGAAACCAAAAAGCAGAGACAGTGGAAAACATGGAAACTGTGATGATGTGACAACTTTCTAGTTCAGGGGCTAGGTATAGGCATGTTACGATACAGTACTGTCATCTAGCACTGTCCTCAAAAGGGGCTACTGGTAATTCAAGGTTCCTACCGTCGTCTGAAACTCCAGACCGCCAATCCCCGCCCCCTCATGATAAACCTCCCCACCGCCCTAATAGTATATGTTTAGGGTTTTATAAGGTTGGGCTATCTGTTATGACTCCTATAGACGTATTATAAAGGGGTGGGGGTAATTCGGGAGACAGCATTAAATCTTGCAGGATTTGGGCTTGAGCAACATGTCAAGGTATCCAACTGGTATGCACTGGGCTCAGGTTGGTTCCTGTATGAGCATGTTGTGGCCCAACGGGTTTAGGGTGTAGGGTTAGTTTAGGGCCGGCAAAATATAGACATAAGGGGACCTAAACACTCTGGGCCACAACTGCATGCAAGAGCGCAAGGGGTTGCACGGTCGACCCCCACAAACATACCACAAGCAATCTGGCGTATCAGACAGTGCCGCGTGAATTCAACATGTAGTCATCAGAAATTGTCTCGATGTTTCCTGTTACGCTTGTTGTCAGATGAATTTAGATTGAAGTGTTTCCGTTCAGCTGTATGTCTAGGCTCGTCTAGCTGAATCGACAAACCCTTTCGACTTCAACAAGAGCCAGCAAACCCGGGATTCAATAATCTGTTTCGCTGATATGAAGGACGGACATGCCAGTAACATATTCCATATAAGATCACAAAGCTGCACGACAATGGCCCATAACGGACCCCTAATGTTGGGAACCCCTAAACCCTATACATCCCAATATAACACCTAGATCCCCCTTTAAAGTGAACATGCTGCAGGTTGTTTTTTACCAAGGCACCCGGGAACCCCTAGCAAGACGAACTGCTGAACAGCGAATTGAAGGTTTAGAGCTTAGGGCTTTGGGTACTTTAAGCTTGTACCCCTTAAGGCTTCAAGGTTTGCAATTTTGGGATTGAGCCCCAAACACTTTTTACAGCGCCGTGTTCCATGGCTTGGGGACTCAAACCCCTATCGGTACAGTTGCATGCTGCTTGATCACCTCCCAGGCTATAAAACCCTAAACCCATATCCCTAAATCCTAGTTTGTAGACCGGTATCCCCAGGCTCATCTCAAACAGCCAAAGAGAGAGAGAGAGAGAGAGAGAGAGAGAGAGAGAGAGAGAGAGGAGAAAGA
>CAJNIZ010047706.1:12798-34542 GCA_905231905.1 Symbiodinium pilosum | reverse complement strand
GTTTAAGGGTTTAGGGTTAAGGATAATGAAAAAGAACTTGGAAACGACCATAGTGTAATAGGACAGATGTATAGATATCGGGACTACTTTCGGATAATGGAAAAGCAAATGTAAATTGCAATGGTACACTAGGGATTTTTTTGGGATATCGTGACATTACAGGGAAATCTGAGGAAAGATTGAGTTACCAATAATGGAAATAAATCAATATGGAAGAGAAAATGGTCCTTGAAATGCGAACTGGGATCAAAAAATTGCCCACAATCGTAAGCAACTTTCCCCTAAGTTCCTATTACTTTGGGTTAAAGTAGCCCATTATTATGGGTAACTAGGCTTTCCAAGTAGGGTTCAGGGACCACATCCGAGTGGCAAACTGGCTTGCAGAACCCCCGGTAGTTAACATACATCCGCAGATATGGTAGTTTCCATAAAGGAGGGGACCCCAATATAGACGGCAAAATACTATAATCCATACTTTGGGAAAAATCACTACTTCTAGCAAACCCTATGACGCAATTGAGGTGGATATCCACCCAAAAAGCCCTTAAGCCCTAAACCCTAAAAACCCTAAACCCTAAACCGGGGCGCTCAAACAAAAAAACACGCCCTAAACCCTAGACCCTGAAAATAATTTCTGTGGAGCGAGGCATGCTGGGCTCCGGCTTCGACAGCGCCTTCTTCGGGGGAGGTGGTCGGGGCAAGTCATCGCCCTTTGGCCTGGGATGGTCCGGAGCCCCAGAGGTTTTGGGTTTAGGGCTTTAGGGCTGTAGGGTTTTAGGATAAGGGTTTTGGTTGGGTGTGGATTTTTCTTTTGGGGGGAGGGAAGGTGATTACTGTTTAGGGTTAGTATTGTGACTATGCCGGTTGCTATGATTACTAGAAGTGTGATTAGGATTACTCGTATTATTCTTCTTATTGTTATGATTACTATTGATATTATCATTCTTACTGTTAATGCTCTGGATATGATTACTACTACTATTGTTCATATTGTTGTTATTACGGGCTTATCTCATCCCCAGCTTTCAGGTAGAGCTGTGGAAGATCTGCCCCGTCGCCCGGCGCTCAATCCCTCTTTAGTCTGTCAGCCTGCTTCTTCTGGGCTGCTGTTAAAGAATTTAAATCAAGCTACCCTAATATGGTATAGGGGTATATAGCAAAGCATAGGGGTTTCTTGTTGAAATACGTAACTTAACTAACTTGATTTAAGTTCCTTGTTTGGTATACAGTAAAGAGAAGGGTTTCCTCATTCTAGTAACTCAAGCTCCTTAGCAGCAACCCAGTCTTGCTCGCATTTGCTGGCATAAGGTCTGGCCTCAGAGTTTCCGAGCAGAATTCAACTGCTAATCTGATTTGCGAAGTCTGCTGAAAGCGTACTTCCGCAGCACTGGTCCAACTTTATTTTCCTGATGAGTCTACTTACTGGTTCTTAGTAGGGAAGAAAGGAATATGTTATGTAGGGAGTACATGGGGATCATATTCCCATATTCCTACTAAGAACGAGTAAGTCTAGTGTACAGATGCCACTAGCGCGCAGAGGACAGGTCTAATTCGTGCGATGCTCGGCAAGAGACCACAGACTGACAGCTGCACTTGGTCCGCACAAGTGATCTCCTGTGTCTGCACAAAGCGTTAAGCTGCCTGGGATCTGTCAGTACTGCAGACGTAAAGCCCAAAACCCTAAAACCCTTAACCCCTAACCCTAAACCCCTAACCCTAAAACCCTAACCCTAAAACCCTGCCCTAAACCCCTAAACCCCTAAATCCTAAACCTTAATAAAGTGAGGAAAGAAGAGCTGCCCCGTTTGTAGAGGAGCCTATCCACTGCCACGGGTTCAAGCAATAGATCCTCATGAGTGCATGAACAAGCAGGTGCGGTGTCAAGCAGCCACAAGCAGGTTCAAGTCTCACAGTGATTGGGGTCATATAGGGATAATGGAAAAATGGCAACTAATATCATAGTATATTGGGGTGATATTGGGGTTCTTCTGGACTGGTGAAAAAAAATGGAAGCTTCTTTATAATATTCCGGGATAATGGAAAATCAAAAGCAAACTACTATTTAGGGTTTAGGGTTTAGGGTGACTGTACTGGCAATGCTAGTAACTGCACGCACATGAACTTTGCTTCATCAGCCGACCGGCAGATGTGCCAAGTACAGCGATCTTACCGGTCCATATGGCCTTGATGCCGTCCTCAAGGTTGGGTAAGGGCAAGATTGCTCCGGGACTCATCTTACTGTAAAGAATGCCCATTTACTCCCTATATCGTAAATAATAATCCCTATATAATCCCCACATCTACCCCTGGTCTAGTCCCTATATTAACTTCCTCACTCCCCCTTAAGCACCAGTACATCATGGGCATCCTCTGTTTCAGGGTCATCCCCCCTTCAACTGCAACCTCCAGGCTTCAGGGAGGTCTAGGGCCCTGTAGCTGTTGATTTGCATGCCCAACTTCTCGGCCCCAGAAGAAGGCAGAAACTCTAAACCCTAAACCCTGAACCCTAGGCTTTGAACCCTAAACTTCGAACCCTGAACCCCTAAACTTTGAACCAAAAAACCCTGAACCCTAAACCCTGAGCCCTAAAGCCTGAACCCTGAACCCCGAACCCTAAGCCCTAAAGAGGGGGATGCTTGGCCTTGCAGCACAAGCCCTGCTGTGTCTTTGTCTTACCTTTGGTTAGCTGGGAATGAAGGAATGAGTGGAAAAGAAAATGCAAACTACAGGGATTATATAGGGGTTATATAGGGTATATATATATATACATATGGGGTTATATATGGATGAGTGGAAAAGAGAATGGAAACTACTATACTGGATGATATAGGGACATCCATTCCTTCATTCCTAGCTAACCAGGGGTAAGTTGTTGGAGGCATTCCTGACTTCTTTAGACCGGGCCGACCTTGGAGGCTGGCGTCTGCACCGCTACGCCAGGAAGGGTGGTAAAGCAAGGATAGGATGCACCATTTCCCACTAGCAATAAGCAGTGTTAGGATGAATGGGGATATTCATACTTTGCCAAAGAGATATTCATAAGTTACCATAGGGATATTCATAACTTACCATAGAGATATTCATAATAACTACCATAGGGGACCATGAAAACATTCATAACTTGCTTTGCTTTGAGTTCTGCTTTGTTTAGGGCCTCGGTCATGTTTGGGCCGCAACCGGCATCTGCCTCCTGCAGCCGTGTGGGCTTCTAGCGTTGCTCGCATGTGGCCGTGTAGTCTGCGAAGATCTGAAAGCGTCACTCTCAGGTCCTTAAATGAGCTTTGGTCTGAACGCCTTACAGGGGGGTTCTATAGGTATTATACAGGGGCATACTATAGGGGTTACCAAGGGGGATGCCAGGAGTTCAGACTATGGCTCAGATGTTGTGCGCATGTGACTGTGTTGAGGAAGTGCAAGATGAAAGACGGAACAAAACCAAAAGCAAACCAGCTGACAGCCGAGGCTATGTCTCGCATCAAGAGACGGATCCATGTTAGTTTGCTACTGCTGTTGTTGTCAGAGGTTGCGCCGACCCCAGAGAACTTGTCCTGCTGATATCCCATCTGAGCTGCAGCAGAGTCCGCAGCTTCACTTGGCAGGTAGCAATACACGATGGAGCTCATGGACCCAGGATGGGCACAAACTTGCTGTAGCCTCGCCATGTAATTAGAGGCAGCATAAGCAGCTCAAATCAGGACGGAAGCCTCAAGTGATGAGATCATGCGCCGGGATGGCCCACGAGTTGCTGGGTTGCAAAGTCAATTTCGTTTTTTTTTGGGGGCTTAGGGTTTGTATGAGCCCGTATCTGACAGTGAGTTGAGCATGTACCTCCGGTGCGGGGTTTCTCTGAGGTTTCCAGACATCAGCCCAGCGAGTCATCTTTAGACGAGGACGGCTGTTTGCGGACCTGTCTTTTATAGGTAAATCAAAGCCAACAGTTCTGATTTTTGGGTTTTGGATTACATGATTACATCCGTTGTTTATCCTTTCGGGGTCTTGTTTAGATATGTTTGAATTCCTGAGCTTCCCTAACCCTTGGACCCTAAACCCTCTTCCCTGAGGCTTTGGTCCAGGGGGATGGTGTTGCAGAACAGCCCTATGGTCCCTTGGGCTTCGGTTCCTTGGGATACCCGAGCTACGGCGGCTTCGGCTCTGTTTCCTGGCCACATCTGGGGGTTGCCTAAAATTAGGGGGTACCCTTTGAGGGGGATATAGGGGTTATATAGGGATAATGGAAAGGAACATAGAAACTATTATTCAGGATTTTAGGTTTAGGGTTTCCTAAAATGAGGGCTCCTTTTTGGGGGTCACTATAGGATTCTAGTTTTTTGGTGTCTATACTGGGGTCCCCTAATTTAGAAGCCTTCCTATGCTTTCTGGTTCTAGATGGATCAATTTTCTGAGGACTACTTATTTGACTTGTATGTAGAGTTATATATACTTGCAGTCCCCCTTAAGCAGATAAGTATGGAACTCCCCAAAATCATAATCAGACTCACATATCTCATATTCTATCTACTTCAAGGGGGATTATATCTCTCTAAACCCTAATCCCTAGATCCTAACCCCCCCCCTCCCCCCCCTTATGACTGCAAGCTTGAGATTGCCGAGGGCGGGTACAGCCCACCTGTCTCCTCCGCAGTTCCTCAGCTGCATCAAACGTATGGTTCTTATGGTGAGCATTACTCTTGCCATTGTTTGTGCTATGCGAAAATTACTATTCCCAATATTACTTGTGTTGTATTCCTCTAAGATTCTTGCTGCTGCTACTATTACAATGCTGAACTAAGCCGAAGTCGCCCTACATGAGTTCGTTCTCCAACGTGTCTTTGTCGCAAGCAGAAAGCGTTGTACTTTGAAAAACATTTTGCCATGTCTTGCGCTTGCAACTTTCTCATCAGGTCCTTGGAACGCCAAAAGTCGTGTCGTGCCTTGGCTGAACAGATTGCGTTTTCTGCCATGAATTCAACATTCCAGTCATTTTTTGTTTTTCCATTTGATTTCCCAGTAATTATATGGGAAACCCTGCCATGAGAAGGTTCTAGTCAGTTATAGTCATAGTTTGGGCATTCTGTTGGGACCTTTCTCTGCTGTCAGGGCCGCTGCCAAGGAGGCGACATGCAGACTTTCTCTGTGTTAGGTACAAGCGTAATAGCAATAATCATAATAGTACTAGTAGTAATATAACTCATAGTAATAAATATAACCCAACATATAATCCGAATATACTATAGTATAATATAGTAGCAACAGCAACTGACTTGAAAGTTTTAGTCTAGGCACCGTTAGGCCTTAGGGCCTTTAGTCCATGGTCCAAAGCACAGCGCTCCCGCAGGACTCCAAGGAATCCAAGGACAAGAAGGCTCTGGGTTTAGCCGGGTTTAGGGTCTAGGGTTTAGGGTTCAGGGCTTAGGGGGTTTATACCATTACTTAGGGTTTGGAGGCGGATTTTGGCGTTTAAGATTTTGAAATTGTAAAATGCAGGAAATTTGGGAACCCTAAGCAATGGTAAGTTTATATGGGCTTGAGGGTTTAGGGTTTAGGATTTAGGTAGCCGCTTCCAGTCTTGCCGTGGCAAGGACATTGACTTCAACAACATCGATTACATAGGCCTGGGCAACCTGGTGGTACCTACGCCTTGGGTGCTACTCCCAACATTGTAACAGTCGGAGAATATGTATAAATATAGGTATATAGCCTTTAATATGACCCTTAGTAATCAGGGGGCAGTGCCCAAGCTACGCCTTTGGAGTCTTTGTCTCTGAGAGTATTGCCAGGATGTATCATCCCGCAGTGGACGGCCTGGAGCCTACTTGAACTTACTCGCGGCTAGTAGGGAATCGTGGAATGTAATCCTTAAACATTCTACTGCCTGTATATATAAAAATGTGTATATATATATAGATGTAGATGTATAGATTCCCTGCTAAGCCCCAGCAGCTACACATATGGCAAAACTTCTCAGAGTTGCTTGCGAATCAGGATGGCGACTGGATCTGCGCCGAAGCAGCCGATGTTCCAGCCCCTTTACCCAATTCAAAGAATTCAGGAACCTTCAAGGGTACATTTTAGGGGTTTAGGGTGTAAGGTATAGCGTACATATAGGGTATATAGTAGGTATACAAGGATCCCAGGTTTAGGGGCACATGGTCTCAACCTTGGATCTACCCGATTGAAAGAATACTGAGATGGCGGTGTGTCGCGTCATGCCTTGAGCATATGGCGTTGCAACATCTGTGCATCAATCCCGACAGCTATTGAAGCCAAAGCGCAGTGAAGAGTTGTGACCGGCGCGCCAATGAGAGTGAATGTACGCGAAGTGGCCCAAACCCCAAGACATTAGAAGATTCATGTGCCAACATGCGTCCCAACGGCTTTTTATTTCCCTCTAATGTTACAAGTTGGTTTGTCAACGAGTGAGGACCTGCAGATCTACGATGATGCGCAGCACAGGCCCATCGGAAAGAAGAAGGTTTAGGCCTTAGGGTTTAGACCTTAAATCCTAAGCCTCAAACCCTAAGTAGCCTGGCCTGCTGACGTGCCAGGACTCGCAAGAAGTTGCGGGAGGGGGACGTGTGCACTGTGCAGTGCCCGGATCCGCGGTACTGGCAGTCGGCACAGCCTTCTTCGTTGGTCTGCAAGTCCGGGCGATGGAGAGATCAGGCCATCTATCCTTGTGGAGTTACTGTCAGAAGTTTTCCAAATTGGGGGTACCTTTCTTGGGGGTCCCCATAATAAGGATTGTGGTATTTGGGCTCTGTATATATTGGGGTCAACCTATTTCTCGAAACTACCAAATATTCCTGGCCTCCTAAGCTGAAAGGTGTCCAGGGTGAATGTGAAGAAGATTGAGTGCGAGACAGCAGGCAAGCTTCCTTCTGGGTTTAGGGCTTCGGGTCTAGGGTTTAGGGTTCAGGGGTTCAGGGTCCAGGGTTCAGGGTTCAGGGTTAGGGTGGGGGTTTAGGGTTTAGGCTTCAGGGTTTATGTGAATGTTTGACGCATTGCACCTTATGCACCCTGTTGGCAGCTCGTTGGTTCTTCCTCGTGGGCTTCCTGACGTTTGGACTTCCTCTGTGCTGCTGCTGTGGTGCAGCCGGCGTGGTGCTTCGAATGAAGCGCAAAAAGAAGGACTGAGATACTCGGTGTGAGAGCGTGACCAGTGACTGAAATCTACTGTCTGGGTATGTACATGTATGTGTATATATATATATATACACATATAATTCTAGATTCTACATACGCTTGCCATTTTTTATACACAGAATCAGATACCCGTGCTTTGCAGGATCCGCCACCTTCCGAGCCTGCGGAAGAGAAGGCCGAGCCAGCCGCGGAGGGAGCACAGGGCGCAGCCTCTGCCCCTGCAGAGGGCGCACCGGCGGAGGCGGGCGGATTTTTCAGGAAAGGGTTCAACTACCAATGGTTAAGGTTTAGGGTGTAGGTTTAGGGTTTATGGGGGGTAGAAAAGGGGTTTATTAGGAATAGTGGAAAATGGACATGAACATGCACATGAAAAGGAATTGTGTTATATTGTTTATCCCCAAACTTGGATCAAGCAGAGCCGTTCACTGCATGCAACCTGGAAACGCTTTGCTGTCTGCGTAATTTTCCCCAATTCTGAGACTCTGCAACAGACGAGGCGACTGGTACCGCGACCTCCTGAGCCGAGAAGGTCCCCAGACCCCTAAAGGATCCCAAGAATTGAACCCCCCCCACCAATATAAACCCAGTACTACATTGGGGAAACTAGGGGATCATTAGGAGTTCCTTTTTTGTGGATCCTTTGGGGGGTCTGGGGTTGAAGACAAGCCGAGCGCCTTTCAAGGGGCCGCGGTTTCCTGGGACTGCCTTCGCGGACAAAATGATGCGTCTCAGGAAGTGCAAAGGCGGTTTAGGGTTTGTATAGGGATAATGGAAAAGAGAATGGTAACTACTATAGGGTATATTGGGGTTTATGTAGGGATAATGGAAGAGAGCATGGAAACTAGTATATCGTATATTGTGGGTGTTTTGCTGGCAGCAGCCTCTCTGAGTGAGAGGGGGTTTCTGTCCATGTCTAACCCTAAATATACCCATACATCTTCAATATATCCCCTATAACCCCTATAAACCCAAATCCCAAAACCCTACACCAACGTTTTATGCAGCCATCAATGCCGCGGCCAGGCCCGTGAGCGCGAAAGCCGATGAATCCACTCGGTGGGCCAGCCAGATAGTGCAATAGCAGTATTAATATTAGTAATGGTCGCAATAAGAATATTTGTAGTAATGATAACAAGAGAATACAATGGAGTTATATAGCGACAATGGAAAAGAACATGGAAGCTACTGTATTATAATAGGGTATGTAAAGTGTGAGTTGGGATTCTGTTTCCGTGTTGTTTTCCGTCAAGAACGGCTAAGAAGATGGAAGCAGATAAACAACGTAGAAGTTTCAAGTTCTATGAATGGAACTTATTGGGGTTGTGTAGGGATAATGGGAAAGAAAATGCGAATTACTATAGAGTATATTGGGTTGATTTAGGGCTAATGGCCTGACAGGCCACAATGGCTTTCTGATGAAGGCACGGCCTGTCTCTAATGTTCCCAACACCATGGAGAAATTGACATGGGGATACCATGACGAGTGTTATGCCATTCCCTGGGCACTGATCGTTTCGGCATTCATGCAGTATGGGGTTCGTAACAACACGCTCGTTGAGCCGTCCGTTGGATGGAACCGCAGCTGGACATGTTCTAAGCTGGTCAAGAGTGTCTGTAAGTCATCAGGAAGAAATGTTCTTGGACGAGCAGTCTGCACCTGGGAACTTTGTCGGGCCCATACCTTGTATTCCCAGATGCGTTCTCACCTCCAGCCCTTCTCCCCTTCTTGAAATTTGCTTCTTCACCTGCCTCTCTTTCTTCTCCTCTCTCTTCCTTCTATCTCTGTTGAAGACTCTGCATGGTTCGCAGTTAAACGCACTGCGGTCGTTAACGATGAATTCACCAGTATCCCATGCCGATCCGTGGATCCATGGCGACGCTTGCAACCCAAAAGACATGGGGGTTAAAAATGAGGGGTACTTTTTTGGGGGTCCCTATAGTAAGGCCGATGATATTGGGCTCCATTTGGGGTCCTCTTATTTTTGGAGATTATTACATCCCTCAGCAGGTGGCCCACTTGCCTTATTTGACACAAGAAGGGTAGCTTGCCAGTTGGGAAAGTTGCAGGCGGGAGAACACCTTCCGCTCGTTGCAGATGGCCTGCGGTGCGCCTCTGGGCTTCAGGGCATACTCGGCGCATGCACGGAAATCTCAGGTGCTACCACAAATTCAAGGGCCAGCTTGCACCCCAGCAGCTTTGGGTTGGAACCCTTTTTGTAAAAATAAACGGCTCTCCTGAACAGGAAATAGGAAAGCTGTGCTGCCCACATGGCCTTGAGCTATCAGCAAGGGAGCTGTTTTCACGCAGCAGCCGCCTAGTCTCTGAGGACCGAAGCCGAAGAGCGAGCAAGAGCTTACTCGCTACAGAGATACTTGGGGAAGGCTCTTGCATGGTCTGGGTTGATGTCAAGGAACTTAAGCTAAGTTACCATAATTCGTATATGTAGTGATTAATATGGTTCCCCAGTTATAGTAATTCAGATTAAGTTCCTCAACAGCAACCCAGGGGTTGTCTTCTGGAGCGAAACTTCCCACGATCTTTGCTTCAGGATGGAGCGTTGGTCAAGGTCAGCAGGGTGCACACAGACGGGGGAAGGTTTTCGAAATTGTGATCCGTTTTTTTTTGGAGACCCTGAATTTCAGTATTTGAATGGGGACCCACAACGTCACCATAATTCCGAGAACCTTCCCCATGGATGCAAATCAAGTCAATCTGCTTTAATACACTACAACATCTTATTATATACTGTTATAAACTCTGCTAGACTTTACTATTGATGCGAACTTATACGAATATACAATAATGAGTTATAATATGCAACTGTATATCTTAATCTACTATATATGGATCTTCCGGTTCAGGTGGCAGAGCTGCTGCCTGGGTCCAACCTCATTGCCTCAGTACGCCTTCCCAGCTGGCAACATCTGAGCATCTGAGTGTAGATTCTGTATGATGCCTATATACTCCTAGTTCCCTTAATTTCCAATTTTCTGTACAAGGTCTCCCCAAATCAGGTTTGTGACCGGGAATGGCTGAAGATACGGGATGTCACAGATCTGCATGAATTATCTGCTGTATTTGATTCTCCATTATCCTATAAATCCCTAATCCAGCCCAGTTCATGTATAGGGTTTCGGGTTTAGGGTCCAAGTACCCAATAATTAGGTCCCTTTAAAGGGGATCTATAGGGGTATATAGGGATGTATAGGGTTTAGGGTAGTGTAGATCTGTGACTCTCATGGTAGAGCGGCGGAGGCGATGTTAGACTTGCGGGGCTAGAGCCCTGGCTTTGCATTTGGTCAGTATAATGGAATATACTAATATTATATACTATAACATATTATCACATCTGCCATAGTATACCAGAACATACTATGATATATCAGAAAGTATAAAATATAGTATGATACGTTATAACCTATTATAGAAACTTATATTGCATTCTTTTGTATTAGCAATTAATATATAGTATGATATGTTGTTAGATATGATAAAACCTAGAACATATTTTTATGTATTTGTAAATACTGTAACATCTTTTGTCAGCGAGCTCTGCAGCAGGGCACCACCAAGAAGCCCAGGAAGCCCTGAAGCGGCAGCCTCTGCTTCGGCCTTTTGTTGTGAGATATCATGACGTATGATAGTATGTGATCATATAGTATACTATAGTATAGCCTATTTTCGTATTTTATGGTGTAGTATACTATGTTATAGTATACTGTGGTATATTTTAGTATATCATACTATGTTCTAGTATATATTATAGTACATCAAGCGTCATGTTTGGAACTCATGCGCTGCTGCTGCGCCTGCGCAGTCTGCTGAAGAACTGGCAGCAGTGTGGCAGCCCGGATGGTCCACTAGCGAAGGTCCACTCTGGGCTTTCCAAGAGTGATGGCTGTTAAAACATGCTAGAAGACCAAAGAGATGGCACCTGATGTACCGCTGCAAAGCTGCGAATCAAGATAAGCATGTCCCTGGAAGTTAGCAAGAAGCTGCTTCATGTGAGCTATAGTCTAAACTCCTACTGTAGTATCCCCCTTAGTAACCCCTATAATACTCGCCCATAGGATCCCCCCTTAAGGAGTTTAGATTATAGCTCATGGGGAGCCAGCAGTGCTCTGCCATGATGCCCTAAACCCTAAACTCTTAACCCAAGAGTGCCTGCAGGTAGCTGAGATGTTACCTGGAGTGGATGTGGGGCCCTTAGCCGTAGGACGTCCCAGCAGCAGCTGCGGGGTAGATGCAACCAGCAAATCAACCTTACTGGTTCTTAGTAGGGAAGAAGGGAATGCAATCCCTATAATATATAGTCTATAACATACAGTATATAATATACATACATATATATATAAATATTTAATAAGCCCTATATACTCCCTGTATAGTACATTCCCTTATATAGGCATTATATTCCCATATTCCCTACTAAGAACCCGTAAGCAACAGGTTATTGCCTTTGGCATCCACGTCCAGTCTGGGAACTTCGCGCAGGCGAGTTGTAAGGGCAAAAGCTCTGAAGTGAAGAGGAGTCTGTCTTGGCGAGCACGCTATATAGGTAATCTATATGAACTATAGTCTAAACTCCTTAAGGGGGGATATATAGGGGATTATATAGGGAACTACTATAGGGGTTATTAAGGGGTATACTAGGAGTTTAGACTATAGCTCATACAAAAGCTATCATTAGATATATGACCATGAATATAAAACATGTATATGTACATAGGGAAGCTGACCCCGGATAATGGAGAATCGAATGCAAATAAGCATAGACAATGACATGGAAACTAGGGCTGACGCTGGAGATATTGGTACTCCATTGGAGGCACTCCGCAGCATCTCCAAAACCCGCTGGACGACCATTACGGCCAGCCCAGTGTTGCTTTCGCTGTCTGAAGCCATTGTGCAAAGCTTTGAGTGACAATATTAGAGTTTAGGTTTTAGAGCAATACCAGTAGTAAGAATAGTAAATCAAAATCGGAAGACTGGAAATAATCTACAGTAGGAATACGGGAAATAATATCAAGAGTAAGTAGGGTAAGTGCTTCCATGGAGGGAGATTCCGTGGTGATCAACATGATGGTGGAGACGCTTCATGGCTGGACGATTACCAACCTAGAGGCCCTGAGACCTGGAAAAAGAGAGAGAATTTAGGATTAAGGTTTTAGGGTTTGGGGATTACTTAGGGATGAGGGTGTAGGGACTCGGGTTTAGGGTAAAGGGGTTATGGTTTAGGGATTAAGGGATGAGGGTTTAGGGTTCAAGGCTGCGGTTTCGAAAGCTGCCAGCTTAGGGATATCCAGGGTTGAAGTTGCTTTTATTCAGTGGTTTGTAGGGATGAATCTAGGGTTTATTGTAAATTCATGAGGATCAAAGGCAGAGGAGAATAGAACATAGAATGTGAAACTGGGTTGCTTAGGTGGTGAACCTGGATGTCGATCCGGTGGCAAGCTTCATGTATGGAGGTGGGAGGACCGACTCAACATCTGCTGTTCCACTCTAGACCCTAAACCCTAAACGCGTTCCACTCTTGGGATGCTGCTGGTGACAGGTCTGCTTGATGTGGTGATGCTTCTCATCGAGGCTCTTGCTGTCTTCAATGCACCACCTAAGGAAATATCGATCCAAAATGATCCCCTATGCAACCCCAGCTTTCATTGAATTGTCCATATGTTTCCTGAATTTGATTGCCCATTATTCCTACGTATTCCTAAATTGCCTTACAAGCTGACTGCCGCAGGAACGTGTCTTGGAGCCTCCTTCACTCCTCTCAGTAAGTAGGTTGATAATCCCTATAACCCGAAAAGTAACCGCAGCTATCCTGATTATTAACCTACTTTCTCAGTCCCCATGACCCTAAACCCTCAACCCTGACTAATGACTAGCTTCCATTTTCTTTTCCATTATTATCCTACTTACTAAGTCCCCATGACCCTCCAAAAACCCTAAGCCGCTGCATTAGGTCAACTCGCAGGGCCAGCAGCGTGCGGCCCCCTGGGCTTCTTGTGGCGTCTAAGCCCTAAACCCAAGCCCTCAACCCCAAACCCTAAACCCTAAACCCCAAACCCTCAAACCCTAAACCTTAAACTCTAAACCCCAAACCCTACACTCTAAACCCCTAAACTGCTTGGTTGGCTGAACGCCCTTCCTGCGAGGTTCGCAACGCCGTAGGTTTGCGCGGTCTGTGAGTCCACGGCCAGATGCGAAGCCCAGGAGGAGCTAATAGGGATATATGGAGCTTAGGGTGAAGGGTTTAGGATATATATATATATGTATGTATATGAGGATGTCTATTGATCTACAAGGATATATATATATGTATACATATAGATAGATATGTAGGGTTTGTTCGGGTTGGGGATATATATAGGGTTTTGGTGGTTTTGGGATTTATGTAGGGATTATGTAAGGTTACATAGGAACATATACATCATAGGTATATACAGGATCATTTACTATGATGTCCCAAGCAGAAGTCAGCTTGCAAAAAAACGTTCATGCAACCCTAAACCCTAAACCGTATAGTAGTTTTCATTTTATTTTCCATTATCCCAATATACCCCTAATGTTGACCCTTAAACCTCCACCCTAAACCCTAAACCCTAAACCCTGTCGTGGTGGCTTCTGGCTCAGAAGTCCACCGAGCTTCTCCCTGTCCTCGCAATCCCCTTCACTGCATTGCCAAGATGTCGATGGCATGGCTCCGGGAGGCAGCCGCTGCGTCCGTGCAGAAAAGCAAGGCCCCTTATGTGCTGATTCTTACTGTTGGTTAGAAGGGAATATCATATAATTAGGGAATATGCATAGGGATTACATTCCCTACTAACCGCCAGTAAGGTGTATTTTTGTACTGCTTTGCTGATCTGTTGACATGACACCAAGCTACTTGCAGACCTACTCAGCAGGCTCCCCTTGCCAGCCCTGACGCCACGCAGACCTCGTGGCGCCGCATCGACGACCTGGGCGGAGGGCTCTTCCTCTGCGGCGCAGCGGCTCTCGACAACAGGGCCGAGTTGGAACGCCTCGGAATCCGTTCAATTCTGAACTGTGCTACAAAGGACATCTATGACCGATCTTATTCCGGAGGAGCACCTCTGCGCCAAAAATTGGAAGGCTACAATGTGCAAACCTTTGACGCCGAAGACATCGAAGAGCAGCCCATGACCGATCTGTGGAAGCTCCTGGCTCAGCATTCAAAGCACCATCATATAGTAACGCAGTAATAATTTAGTCATAATAAGACAAGGAACAATAGTTGTAATAACAATAGTAATAGTAGGAACAATAGTAGTAATCGTAAAAGGAAGAACAGTAGTAATAATTATTGTAATAATAGTACTATTAGTAGCACTGGTAATTAAGGTAATAATAGTAGCAATAGCAATATTAATGATAATAGTAATAAGAGTACAATTAGTACTAATAGTATTCGTAGTATTAATAGTACTACTAGTATTAATATTGCTAATAGTAATAAGTGTACGAATTTCAATAATTGTAACAAGAACTTGGCAATGGCATGCAACCATCAACGTGCTTGAAGCATTTCTGAGGTCAGGCTCCGAGTTCATCGACAGCTCCCTGCAGACGGGAGGTGGTGTGGCAATCCATTGTGCTCAGGGCATTAGCCGGTCAAGCAGCACCTGCATCGCATATCTCATGATGAAGGAACTTACCTGCAAGCGATGCGCACCAAGTTCCATGCCGCATGCTCTTTATGGGTGGATGTCAAAATTATGATCCCTTTGTGGGTACCCTAAATATTGGGTGCTGTATTATAATAGGGACCCAAAGAGGGACCATAATTTTGACAACCACCCTTATGATGTCTGCATGTGTGCAGGAGAGGATGACATTGGATGCTGCTTTCCGCCGCGTCTTCCAAGCACGGAACTACATCCGCCCCAACCCAGGCTTCTGGCAACAGGCCCTGCGCAAGCAGTCTCTTGTGATGGGGAGGGCTTTAGTGTTAGCAAGGGTCTTGCCCGGTTCGCCCGCACTGAGCTCATAGAACCCCCCACATGCATCCACACATCCCGTAAACACCTGAGTCATGACCACCTACTCTACACCGACACCTTACCCGTTGCATACCCCACAACCTAGCCTGAACGGGGAAACGCCCCCTCCATGGGAGACCTAACCTAGACCCGGAAACCTGAACTGGAAAATGCCTTCCACATGGAGACTCACATTAAAGCCATCCGGTGGAAATGGCTACGCCGGCATCGTCGTGAATATGGAGGTGCCCTCTGCGTGCTTAAACCCTGTAGCATGTCAGGCGCAGTCAACTAGCCGAATGTGATCTCTTCGCCTGCTTCTGAATCACTGATAAGAGCAGCACAACTCAAAGCACAACTCTAAACAGTGTTTTGGGCTCAGCAAGTCTTCCACATCCTGTTTCCCTTCCGGGCATGGGAGCCATCACGTATGCTTCCACATGTGAAGCATGGCGATGTGTTGTGAAGCCATCCATGACCGTGGCTTTTTGGACTTCTACCACCATGGCAGAGGAGAGCGACCGCAGCGACTTCACGTGCTCTGAAGGCGCGACTTTCTTCGGCAAGTCGGTGACTGCCCAGGATGGGTCTAAGTGGCTCTGGAACGAGACAAGCGGACTCTTCGTGCCTGTGGCTCATCCGGAGACAAAGACCCCAATGTTTGAGGAGATGCGCTGGGAGTGTCTTGAAGGTCTTGACGACAGCAATGTCAGGGGCAGGAGAACCTCCAAGCTCTCTGACGTGTCTGAGGCAGAGGTGAAGATGGGCCAGACCATTTCAGCTTTGCCGGTGCCAGAGCACCCTGGCTGGTTGATGGAGTCCGAGAGCAAGCTGTATTATCCCATGAACCACCCAAACACAGGTGCCGCCCTTTTCAGAATGGTTAGGAGTAAGCCAAAAACCTCGGCATCTGGAAGCAGTATGGATGTTGAGCAGGGACAGGGCAGTCAAACACTGAAGCTTGAAGATGACCCCACATGCCAGCAAGTGGCCACATGCTTGAGTTGTTTCTGTCCCATTGTTGGTTGCGTGACATTTTGCATCAGCACTGCGAACCACAAGCAAGGATCGCGGAAGAGAAAGTGGGGCAACATTGCCTGCGCGGTAGGTACTTGTTCTTTCCTTGCTACTATAGTGCTTCAGATGTACGGCCTGTGATTGTGCAGAGGTGCAGGCATTCGCAACTTGCAATTTTGACGTCACTTCATCCACCCAACACATGACCTAAGCAATCGGCACTCAAGATGGTGACGTTCCAGATCTGATTTAAGTTGCCCCTTCATCTGGCAACAGTTGTCCTTCCGGTCACTGCCCCGGTGTGTTGGACCTGCATAAGATGGGTGCCCAGGGCCAGTGTCCGGTGTGCAACGGTTTGTTTTAGAAACCGTCAGACCAGACCTGTCAGATCTTGAGGAAAAATTGTTCGCTCATATGAGGGTTTGCTCATATGAGTGGTGCTTTCTATTGGGGGGGATACAATGGCACCCAAGAACATAGGGTAGGATTATATCCTCTTTTTGTAGTCTTACTTGGTTCAACCACCCAAGAAGCGCTACCCATATGCCGGGTTTGAAATACAGAGCTGATTTCCTAAACCTGATCGATGTATGCGCATACCCATTTCAGCAAGGAAACCGCATAAGACAAGCTTCCGGCCAGGTTCACAGATTCTTCGACAACCTGCGATGTCTCGCGCTTGTTCGGTTATTACGATGTAGGGTTTGGGGTTTAGGGACTGGAGGTTAGCTTTACGCCTGGATTCAGTCTTGAGCCCAAGGGCTCTGGCTGTCATTGAGCCATGGACGTCTGAAACAACACCTGCTTGGAGCAGAGCAGAGATCTTTACACAGTTTCCATTTTTCTTTCCATTTTCTCTGGACAATCCCAACATATAGCCTGTTTTGCAAAAAAGGGGCATTCCTAACTTGGCTACGCAATGCGCTTTGTTTGGGGCTGGGAGGATCAATGCGCTTTGTTTGGGGCTGGGAGGATCAAATAAAAAAGCTCGCTTTCTTGCCTCTGCGTACAACACGGAAATCATAGGAACCCAGGAAAGGAAAGTAAACCTGCAACTGAACAAAGCATATCAAAACACGGATAGGACAACCGGATAGTCATGATTGAGGAGGAAACCACACACCACAACACATCAGTTGGGTGCTGCACTCTTCAACTCTTTTTTCAAATTCGCTTCCAGACTTTCAATGGCGCGTGCTCTCATGAACCCCGTTGTCAGTCTTCTCTATAGAGCAGTAGTTCTTCTCTATTGTCTCAACTGTGTGGAGAGTTTTCACCCAATGAGGGTTGTTTTTTTTTCTCACTACTTTTTTTTTGCGCGTCGCTTAAAGATTGTCTCTTGGCTGGGCCCGCACCACCCACTAGTGACCATAGGGGATCATGGTAAATGAGCTTCGTTCCACTGTATTCATATTGTTTCACAGTGGGTGGGGCATCCACCAACACCGGCCCCTTCTTCTGTTTTGGGTATGTCGTTTTGCGTTGGGCCTGAAATGACATGTCAAATTTGGCAGTTCCAGTCGCAGACGAAATTCTGTATATAATCTATAATCTCTCCACAGTATCAACTATGCAGTGTAAGCTTTGCTTGCATGTTTCAACCCGCTTAGGCAGCAGACCTTTTCTGGTTAAGTTATTGCCCTCCTCTAACAATGCTGGATGTCATCTTGTTCTATGTATTTCAGTTTTTATCCCTCAAGCGTACCATACTGGGCTTGCTGAGAAGCTGCCCTCTTCATCACCAGAAGAATTTCAGTCATCTCCTATTTGTTTGTAGCCCTTCCACGATTTCTGCTGAAACGTCTGTCGCCTCTTTCTTCGTAACAGCAGCATGCTGACCAACGAACCTTTGAAACTAAGCCTCATCTAACTTTTTCGTTTTCCAATTGACGAGGGAACACTTTCTACCGAAAGAGACATTGGCCCAACTAAAACATCAAAGTGGGCGTGGGGTGGTGCACAACTAATCTCACCAGGATGCTTTCGCTTTTCTCCACCAGTCGTCCTAAAACAGCTCCTCAACATCTTCTGTCGCAACAATTTTGTCGTCTCTTCGGGCATCCTTGAGCGTAGTTGCCGTACGCCCCAAACCCGCAATTAACATCAGTATCTGAAACATTACTTGGTTTAGAGTCTAGGTTTTAGGTTTAGGGTTACATTGTTGTAGAATGAAATATCAACATTTTAATGGGCCTACAATGACAATACAAGCACCACGCAACACAATTATCCACCGCACGGCACATCATGGGTTCCCCTCTACACTACCCCCTAGGTTCTCCCTTAGTGAAGCCCCTTAATTAGGCTCAATGTTCATTAAATAACGTTATTTAAGGGGGGAACTGAGGGGGTAGTATAGAGGGGGTAGTAGGAAAACCCATGAGGATAACTCTTCAGTCTCCATTTCAAATCCTTTACCGCATTTCTGGCAGTTGACTCGCAATCTCTTGACAGGCCATACATTAGGAGAACCCCCCCACCCTGTAATATGTAATCGTGGCTATAAGGGATAGTGAGGATTATATTAGGGTCCTCCTATATTCTTATTTTACCACTATTACAGAATGTAGGGGGTCCTCCTAAACCATACAGTTTATCGCCCTACCTGCTTTTCATTTCTTTATCTAAGCAAATCAAACTATTCGAACCTGTCACTCTTAAAGAGCCTGACCTGCCCAAATTGGTTTAAACCCTAAACCCTAAACCCAAATTGGTTTAGGGTTTAGGGCTCAGGGTCTGATCTTGTAACTGCTGTCCAAATGCATTCAAGACACACCAAATGGAACAACTTCCGCTCGTGAATGGTTTTTTCCTTAAGCCATGGCAATTAGTGCACTAATCATGCCTGAGCTGCTTCCCTATTGTTTCTCTTTATTTGCCTTGAATCTCTCACCGTTTCACTGCCCATCTTGTGATACCGTAAACCCTACGCCCTAAGCCGTAAACCGCTTATAGACCCTACATACCATACCCCTCACCTACTTCACAATCTCCAGTTTTCAAACGCCTCCTCCTCGCCTCCGCAGATACACCCATGCAGGGTTTAGGGTTTAGGGTTAAGGGTTTGGGGTTTAGGGTTTAGGGCGTTATTCGTAGATGCTATCTTGTAGTCAGACGCCATCGCATCATCAGTGGTTTGAAAGTATCTCTTAATCAGCTCTTCCAACGACAATCTATTAACGCACGCATCGGCATACATATCATTTACTGTTTTTGTTGTTCTGCTGAAGTATGGTGTCCGGGTGCCGATAAGCACATACTTCTAGATTTTGGCACTTGGATATCCTGACCGGGTGGCAGTTGCGTAGTATCACCAGTTGCTGTTGTTATCTTGTCGGAGTTGTCAGTAACAAGCAGCTTTCTCTTGTTTTCAAAGATGCCAGATATACATAGATATACTTCACCAAGCACGATTACACTACGTGGGAAGGGGAAGGGGTCATATTTAGGCAATTCCTCTCGTTTCTCAACCGGCACACCAGAAACTGTTCAAGGTTGTTGCCCGATTTTCGTTCTCTTGGGATAGGCTGTTAGTCTGCACGGCAAGCAGCACATCACTACCCGATTTCTTGAAGTTCACTCTTATATAACTCTCGCTAGTACTCCTGACTCTTCCTACAACTAGCCACTTACCGCCGCAGTTTGTAGTTTGTCCGCAGATGGTTGTTGTGTCCCGACAGTCTTCTATGTTAAGTCTTTCGTTAGTAGGATGGGGCGCATTGACAAACTCGTTACATTTAAGTTTGACTTCATCAGCTGGCAGTCTTACTTTCTTATTCTTTTCCAGTCTCCACCCTCGGATTTTATGCTTCTCTTCTTAATCCGCAAGAGTTTAAGACTCTTAATTTAAGATGTTACCTTTCAGAAGTGTATATATCATCGTTCCCTCTCCCCAATGTGGTTCTGAGTTTATTTGTTCTGTATCTGCCGCACTGCCATTTGCTGCCTTATCCGGTGCAGGACGTGTTGCTTGCTCCTTTCCGCTTCCGCCTCTCCTGACTTTGCTGGTCTGTACCTCGTTCTTTCGCTTGCTCCCGAATATATTGAACGGAAAACTGAAATGGAACGAGATCACTACCGTTGACAAGAATGAGGCAACACAAGAACCCAAAGGTTACAATAGAGAGCATAAAGCTACTGAATAATCTGGTCCTGAACCCGCAGTGAAAATCAAAGCTACAAACTGCAAGTTTTGATATTTATCTTTACTTCTTTGGCTTTCGCCTTGGTGGCGTTGAGGAAGAGCTACAGTGGCTATGGCTCGCTCCTCTTGTAATTAAATAACATGATAAGCATCATTGCTCCCGCTTGGTTGTTCTTTCTAGGCTCCTGCTTGATAGGGTTGGATATAGTAGAGAAACCACGGAATGATTAGAATTGTGGGCCCAGTTGAGAAATGAGTGACATTTTACAGGGTTATAGGTTTCTTTCTCAGGATTTTGGCTTATGGTAAGGGTTGTACTTTGGGATACTGTCACAGTAATGGCAGGAAAAGCCTAGGTAGGGTCCATCCCGCAGCCCCACATCCAAAACCCAGACACCTTTTCCCCTAAACCCTAAACCCTAAACCGTAATCCCTAAACCCTAAACCCTAAACCCTAAACCCTAATCCCAAGACCTTCAGCGTATCTGCTGCGCCAGTTGCGGGATCTTGAGACGAAGCTGGGACAACCTCGAGCTGTGGCCAGGGTTGATATTTCAGCAAATAGAAGGGTTATAAGGGGTTACATGGAGGTATATAGGAGGTATAATGTTTATGGTTTAGGGTTTAGGTTTACGGTTTAGGGTTTAGGGTATATAGAATTAGGGGTACGTTTTTTGGGGGGCTCGTAAAGTAAGGAGTATCGTATTTTGGGGTCTTCATTGGGGTCCCATCATCTTCGGAAAATACCGTAACGGCGGGCTTGGGGGGAAGGGGGCTAAAGGGTCGGATGGGGGTATCTTGGTGTAAAGTCTAGGGATAGGGCTTAGGTTTAGGGTGTAACAGTTTTGAGATTCCAAAAATGGCTTGATGGTTCGGCGTGTGGAAGGGATGCTACTGTTGATGGAGGAAATCTTGCACCACCTTATGTCCCGAAACCCCTAGGTGGTGCAAGATTTCATGCATCAACAGTATGGCAATTGCCAGAAATCATGGTATTGGGTTCCAGAGTTCCAGATTGGGCCCTCCATGGATACACCCATCTAAATCTTTGACCTAATCACTACAAACCTTATAAACCCTACAGTTTTCCATGATCCCACTGCAACCAAGGACCTTCAACCCTAAATCCTTAATCCCCAAACCCCAAACCCTAAGAAGCCCAAACCCTTAAACCCTAACCCTATACCCTAAACCCTAAGTCCTAAACCTAAGACCCTATAAGTCTTTAACCATGGCCCAGGCGGCTCAGTCAAATCCCGACGAGGCTGGCCAAGCCATGGCTCGACTCGACGAGGATGGCTTTTTGTAAGGTGTTTAGGGTTTAGGGTTTAGGATTTAGGGTTTAGGGTTTAGGATTTAGGGTTTAGGGTTTAGGGTTCAGCATCTCAAGTCCAAGCATTCTTTCCAAGAGCAGCTGTCTTAAGACATCGAAAAAT